>JACJUM010005602.1:16346881-16483521 GCA_020976665.1 Heortia vitessoides | reverse complement strand
TTGGACCTGTGTGGCTCCATGTAAATAGAACACTTATTTTTCCAAGTTTTCTGATTATTTTACACAAGTTTCTTTATCCCACATACTACACTTGCACGGTAAGGAAAATTTAATATGAATATTTGTATTTCGGTAGTTTCTAGGTATATTCTTGAATCACAACGGGCTACAGAGATTTCTTACTTATCTCTGGAAACCGTGCGCATAATACCCGACTTAGTTTTATAAGCAAGTTTATGATAACTTTATCAAATGGACCGAAGTATATTAATGATTATAGTTTACAATTCTTTACAACACGTTAGCGGACTCGACATCACTTGATTGATGGTGGAACTAGCAGTAGGCGCGTCCCTCTTTCTTCATCCTAATGATAGTTAGAAAAGTAATCATCATTAGGAACTAACTAGAAACATGAACGACATTCTGACGTTTCATGTTTTGTATTGATAACTTGCTAATGATATTTTCCTTTAAACATCTATCGTTATTTCATATGTAGCAGACATGCAGCCAGTTCGAAAAATATACTGTTTTTCTTACTCGGGCCAGGAGATTTGGAACAACTGACCATTTTGTTTTATTATCATCATAGTAACTACAGAACAGAACGCCTAATGCCAGATTTAGGCCTCCTTAAGTAACAGAGAATAATACCCATAATTGCCGCGTTGGGCAGGCAGGGCCCATCCGTGCACTATTACATTGCATTGCATTTCAGGTGGAATCGACAGCAATATATCACTTGCTGTCGATTCCAGTAACTCATACGCTTCTTACGACACCTAGTACAGGGTACTATTCTACTCTGTTGATGTCCCACAGCTATCTTATTATTAGTTATTTATATTTTCCCCATACGTAGAAACTCGAGATAATCCAGGTCCTAGGTCACCCAACCTAATGCAAGCCGTTCACAAAGTTGCTTAACTTCCAGTACTACCTCAAATAGGAAAAACAAAACAAATGTGATGCATACTAAAAAATCAATTAAAATGCCACTGCTCACCACATTAGCAATAACCACCCACGCACCATACATCACGCGGGTCGTGCGAGGGCCGGCGGGAATCGAACCCTGGGCAATGGTCCGTGGGATGGCGCTCGCGGCCGGAATACTAAACTGGTGGGAAACGCCGTGTTCACTGCTTGGGAAATACGTTTTTCACTAATGCCGTGAATCTTAAGTGACGTGGGTTGACTCGAGAATCATCCATATTAAAGTTTTCCTTATCGCAGTCCTTAAACTAAAACAGTTATTTTTCTATTTTATACATACAAATAAAATATGTCTATAATCATATTTCTATTTTATTACTTTCAAGAAAACCTCAACAACTCTAAAATTTACTAATAGCACCTTTGTTATGGACATCAGACAACAGAGGAATCACAAATATGTAGATATTTTAACACACAGATACAGAACAAATAAAAATATTCATCGAATAAATGTTTATCCTGGATGCTTGTCCCACACATGATAAAGGAACACCGTCAATTTCTGCAGATAAGTTATAAATTCAAAAGAATTCCACTGCTGTACATCGTCCTCCCCAAGAATGGGAGAATTTTGTCCATAATTGCCGCGCTGGGCAAGCGTGGTGGCTATCGCAGAGCGTAGCTTTCGGGACAGGGGTACTGCTGTCTATCCCCGCTCTGTGCATTTGATCTACGCTGTTTTGGATAAATATCTTAGTTGTCTTTCAACGACACTTGATACAGGGGGAGGTATTATTCTAGTCTGCCGGTACCTCCTACCTAGTTTAAGTATATTCAAGATAATATCTATTTACTAGAAAAAAACAAATTGTTGGCTTAAATATATATCAAAATTTCTACATTTTTTTATGAATAAAACCTCAGAAGTAATTAGGTAAGTAACTTTGTTCTTCATCGATAGACTTGAAAGAGATTTCGTTGCACCTACAATATTGAAGAAATGGCATTCATTTCCCAGCACAAAAAGAACAGTAGGAAAAGTTGTACGTGTCCACCATGGTCTTGATAGCACAACGAAAGTGCAGTCCCCATGGGAAAGATAGAGGACGGGAGAGACGAGTTGTCTGTGAGTCAAGTTACTTTTTTTTCTAGTCAATGCTATCTTATATCACACTGACTAATTTTAGAAGATATCTGGTGAATATGTAATTTTAATAGTTTGTAAATCAAAGTAAATGATGGGGTGCTGAACTGTCATTATGACCACGTATGGCACTGAGGCCGCAGACCGTGTCTTGCTAGTCATTACAGCGGCGACCACACGTGATATCAGATTTAATTTTAAGCTGCTGGATGATGATATTATGATGATTACTTACTGAATTAGTTTACATTGTTCGATACAATAATTCCTTTAGTGGCTAGAATCCTTAGCATTACTAATATTATAAATGCAAAAGTTTGTGAGAATAGATCTGGATGTACGAATGTTTGTTAATCTTTCACGCCGGACATTTGGTATAAAGATTTTTAATAGTCTAAAATAGCACATAGGCTATAAAACGTGCTTTTAACTAAAAAATGTTTCCATATGTCTCCTTTTTATTTTTCCCGGTAAGTCTTTAAGAAAAGTTTAGATATTAGAATGAAACATATTTCTATTCGAAATAACAAACCCAATGAATGCCAGAAAAAATTCGCAGACAGAATCGCGGGCGAAAAACTATTTATCAATATTCATCAGCAACATATCAGCCGTATGAAGTCCACTGCTGGCCATAGGCCTTCTCAAGTGATATTCAATAGGACAGGCATTAATCGACCTGCGTCCTGCGCGAGCCTGTGTTTTTGACAGACCGGTCCACCTTTTAGGTACGTTTGCTGGTGCTTGATCTCTATTCCAGGACCGACTTCATCGGCCATCTCAGTACAAAATGCCCTAATCAATCAATTAAAATATCAATAATTCAATGTGTTAGATTATTTGACATTGAATATTTAAAAAAAATACAGCAACAAGGATATGTGTCGGATTCGGGTCAGGAGCTGGGCTTCCTTCTTCTTCATACATAGCGTATGGGCGTTGATCAGGAGATCGAAGAAATGAGACAGTTTGAATAATCTACGACAGGTAAAATTTTGGAATTAATAGATGCCGGCTGTAGCGAGTATTATTCCCATGGAGATGTAGTTGTAGACTTCCATCCTCTTCCTCAGTCGTCTATAGACTGCCTCGCCAGTTTTGCCTGGGCTTTGTCGTAGCGCACGGAGTGAAGTTGGCTGCATTGACGGTAGCTGCGAACCGGCCAATCACTTGTCTCTGATATATATAGTTGAAAAATATTTCATATCGTAATCGGCTTGCACAATATTTGAAGAGCTTTTGTAATGTACTGAACACAATTTCAATATTTCACAATTATAATATTGTGGTAATGTACTCGTATGTGATAAAAATAGTGATAATTTGTCTAAAGAAGATTCTGACCCATTAAATCGGTGGAAATCTGAAAGGAAATGTATATTTATAGACAAGGAAACGGTCCACCCCTCGCTGGATCTCTGTTAACAATTACCAAGTATCACAATCATACACCGAAGGTAATGACCAGCTTCGGCCGCCTTGGACGTGACTTGCTTCTTCTAAACGTGCTATTACTGCGCTGAAAAATGATGGTTAAATACCATTCGCTACAATACGTTCAAATCATGCCAAAGCAGACTGTAACATAATTGCAGAAGAGTCATGTGGAGTGCACCAAGAAGTTGGCGAGATAATAACATACAACAACAAAGTAAAAAAATATATGCTGAATATAATGTGGCGCGGGTCGCATTAAGGCCATTTTGGTCGTTGCCGAAGAGCAGATTGTTCACGATGGTTTCGAGCTTAGTTTTCGTGGGACTGGTGCTGGCGGCGGTGTCTTCGGTGATAGGGACAGCTGAAGTGATGAGCCACGTCACTGCTCACTTCGGCAAGGCTTTGGAGGAGTGCAGGGATGAGGTAAGAACATGAAATTGGAATATATTTGTTATGTATCAAAATCGCACACCGCGATTATATGTAATTGTAATTTATTAATAGTTGAACTTTATTAATAGTGTATTTGAAATATGTTTTGCATGTTTTGAGAAATGTGTTTTAATGCTTATTGCGAAGACGTTGCATTATTCTAGATAATTACAAGTAAGATTTTCTGTCTGTCAGTGTTACTCAGAATCATGAGTGCAGTACTCATGACTCGCAGATGTAATTTTCCGTTCTTGAATTAATTACATTTTTTGAGTCTCTTCTTCGAAGATATGATGCCAAGTAGAATTTCAAAAGAATTGACATAATACATTTTTAGAGTAAAGAAGAATACAATTAAACTAATTGTAAAAAGTGAATTAAAGTATAGTCGACATCCAAGAGACAGTCGAGTCCCAAGAGACGTTTGAAAAGTGGTTGAAATTTATTGCTTTACAGACAGCATTAACACTATCCTTGGCTTAATCCTTTAGTCAGGTCTGTCTCCTGAAGTCTTAGAAGAGTTCAAACACTTCTGGAGCGAAGACTTCGATGTGGTGCACCGCGAGCTTGGCTGCGCCCTGATCTGCATGTCCAACAAGTTCTCTCTCCTTCAAGATGACACTCGAATCCACCACGTTAACATGCATGACTACGTCAAAAGCTTCCCCAATGGTTAGATTATAAATATTATTACTCAGAAGTTATCAGCTAATTAACAAACATCATTTTCTTTACTTTACAACTACAAATAAGACTTTTATAAGACTCTCTCTTTACTGGAGGTAGACAAATGTCGTCTGCATTGGTACCTCACTCTTACTTATTTCTACCGCCAAATATGTTTGCATCGCTTTGTTCTGGTTTGAAGGGTGACAGATGCAGTGAAATTACTGGATTATGATATCATCAAGTCACAAGGTTGGCAACGCGTCAGTGATAATACTACGTTGACGCTTACTATCACGTGGACTGTACGTTTGATTGTCGATCCGGTCAAAAAAAAGTACAAGACCTAAAATTCACAAGTTACATCCGAATAAAAATACTAAATAGTTTTTGATTCCATAGATTATATTACAAGAAATATAACTTTGTTACATGACCAGACTGAGTCCGGTGTTCGTTCATTGAACAAGAGAAATATTAAATACTAATCTTAACAACTACAATTAAGTGTAGTTTTGATATATTTCGATCGGCCTTATTAAAATGAAGCAAGATTGACACAGCAAGTCGGATAAACACAGCCTTACTGATTAATGTATCGTATTAAAGCTAGTTTCTTTTAATTTATTCAACTATTATAAATTCCTTGGATCTTAATCGTCTCAATATATAAAAGTGCATTCAAAATGAACAAACCTAATTACAGGCTCATGATTTATACAGTAATAATTGCACAGTAACACGATTTAGTTAACTGCGAGTGATATCAGTTAAATTATGGACTACGTACGAAGGAAATTAAAAGATCGTACACTGTAAAGTTATGTGGTCTCGGAATAATCGTGACGATCAGCTGAACAGTTAAATCATTAAGATATTCTCGCCCATTTATAATGGCTATGATCTCACATTTATCTCGTATAGTGCTTCCACTACAATTTATAAGTTAAACGTTTATCTTTTGATGGTGCATGTAAAACATAAATGTTTAAACCAACACCCATTTCTTACACTTGTATTTATCACATTATATTTGAATTAATCTACATAATAAATGAAATTTCTAATCAATTCAAAGATGGGAAATCTGTTTAGATATAAATAAATCGTAACATATAAGTGCACCTCATGCGGAAGTAATTTAGCGTATGCTTTATGACATCTCGCGGGCCTGTAATGAATGCGGGCTCATTTATAACCAGACAAGCCTAATATCCGGCTGTATAGGCCTGGGACCATCGCCTGTGTGCCTGCAGCCGACGAGCAAAAGGTAGATTTTAATGGCAGATCAGTGCTTGTTGGATAGAGCCATTACGGGAAACGAGGCACGCGCCCCCAAATTCTTTGTGAACCTCTTTTAATAAGTACATGTATTATCTGCAGTTGGTGATGATTGTTTTACAGAATAGGTATTTGTTTGAATGTGCCTTATATGTGTAATTATTTTTAAGGTTTGCAGACTTCTTGCAAAACTTCCTTTTTGTTCATATTCATCGGACACAGTAAAATTAACATGTTTTTATTTTATAACAAATCTTAATAGCTCTTTGGCATTAGTATCAGTCACAAACTGATATTGATTGTGTCTGAAAACAAAACTTCCCAATAAGGCATCGCCGGCCTCTCATGGGGACAGCTTATAACCAGCTGCTCATATACTCTTACTGTGGTCAAATAAAATAACTGACGAACCCTGATCGTTGTAGGCGAGGTCTTGTCCGCCAGGATGGTGGAGTTGCTGCACAACTGCGAGAAGAAGTTCGACGACGTGACTGATGACTGCAGCCGCACTGTGAAGGTGGCTGCTTGCTTTAAAGTCGACGCTAAGAAGGAGGGCATCGCCCCTGAAGTAGCCATGATCGAAGCTGTCATGGAGAAGTACTAAGATCTAGAAATATTAATGTACTAACGGACAGGCTTGTTTTCTAATCATACAGTATTTTTTGATAACTGTCTAGATTATGTGTTGTAGTAAAATTTTCTTTAGATAATAATAATATTTTTGGTGAAAACTGTTAGTAAGATCTTGTCTTTAGCCATCTTGGAAACATATTTCCTATAGTTACATATATACATAACTTTACCAATCAAACGAGATGGTGAAATAGGAGGATTGATTAGTACTGTTGTAGAAACGTGATTTGTAACCAGTTAGTAAATGTACCTTCCTTTCCAGTTCCTTCACAACTGTAAATAAAAACTTAATTTGGTTTAACAATTGTTAAACATTAGTGAGTGAGTTTAATAAAATATATAAAAAAAAAATGTATTTTATTGTACTGTAAGAAACGCGTTCCAACTGCTTGCACTCGATGACTTTAAATTTGGAGACGGTTCTCATTTCATTGGACTTCAATATACATTTTCCTTCTACTCAGAGATATTTGGAAACATTTAAGTTGTTTATCAATACTTTCATTCTAGTCGATTCGTCAGATCGGCGTTGTTATAGGATCTTTAGGCCTTGAAGCACAGCAGAATAGAACCTCCGCCTGTACCAGGTGTCGAAAGAGATGACAAAAGAACCAGAACCGAGAGATAGCGGTATATCTATCCGCAACAGTGTAGCTCAAATGCACAAGGGATGGGAAACAGCATCTCCGTCGTGCAAGTTCTTGGGGAGGCCTATGCCCAGCTGAGGACTTCCAATGGCTCATATGATGATGATGACAGGATCTTTAAATATTATAGAACACGCCAATAGAAATTTGGCCCTAAGCCTTAGCCCTTAACCTACTATCGTTTGGACCATTGGTCTAAATTTGGTTTAATCTATTTTTGTAGTTAGTAGTGGTTTACAAGGGTTAGATGGTTTATTACTGACACAATACTGCCCAGTACGGATGGGCGGAGAATACTGGGGTTGAGTTACGATATGTGTAAATGTGTGGTGCAAGAGCCCTTGCCGTCAAACCTTTAAAAACTTGAATAAAACATATTTTTAAGATTATATTTTCAATAATAATAAAAAAATAATGTGCCTGTCATAGTTGTAATTTTTTGATTATATAATGTAAGTGGACACACATTATATAATCAAAAAATAAGAAATTTAAGACTAGAGGTTTTATGCAATCAAAAATGCATTTCCATCGTCTAGTAAAAATAGCATACATACGAGTACAAACATCACGCCTGCGTCCCATCGAGGCAGACAGAGACTATGGATCTCCACTTGTTACGATCTTTGCATCCCTCTTTCGCTTTACTCGCATTAGTCCTTCCATTCACGCACGTTTATATTTGATACATCTGTCTGGCCCTACGACTTTTGATGACTCCACGAAATCACGAGAGTCATTATGTAAATCAGGCCTACTTTAAACTAGTCTACCGGCACCAGACGGATCTTAAAACAAAGTTTACTACAAGTTCATTACACGAACTGGTAATAATACAGGTTTCATTAACACCAAATGATTAGTGTTAATGAACCACCCATTGGCATCGGTGCTAACAAACCGTTGCTTTGGAGCTGGTGGTTAGAACAGTTTATTCCGCAGGCAGTTTTATAATTAAAACAATCTTTAACACTATAGGTAATATGTTTTAGAAATAAGCTTACTCTTACCTTATTTTTTAAAATTTATTTATCAGTAAGCTGCCTAGTATGTTATCGTAAAATCATATAAAAGTGCCCTGGAAAGAATTATTTATTTTAGTTTAGCGGGCACTGCAAGCGTGTAGTTATTTTTGTGTATTAACATTATGTGAGTCACAATTTTTCTTAGTTTTTACATTTATTATACATAATATTTCCATATATCTACATATTGACTGTACCTACAGTCATTGTATTTATTTCTTTATTACTATCATTCAGGGACTCTTATAAATATATACATTTTATAAATAGCACGAATAGCTGTCGGTACAAATATTGAATTTATTCCAGCATGATTACCGCACAGTAACACACCATTCTACGTTTTATTATAAAAAAGTAATAAAGTCTAATTCTTCTTGCGCGATACCAATGTGACATCACATCACCCAGTAATTACTGCCTTCGCCTACCATTCAAACTGCAACGGGCGTTTTTTGATTAAGACGGAGACTAACTAGAGTAAGGCTTTAAAATAGTGTGAATAAAGGCAGGTTCTTTAAGATAACATATTTTGATTTATAAACATATTATAATATTTAAGAAGAGAGTGAAGGAGTATTGACGAGTCTGATGGCGCAAATGGTAGTGATCCTATCTTCTGCACCAAAGGCCGTGGGTTCGATCCCACTCAGGACAAATATATATATGTTGTTCTGTGTCTATGTGAGATGTTGTGATTTTTAATTATTTATAAGATTTACATTATATAAGTACTGTATACCTATATTAAAATATTTTTTAACAGTTTTCTTTAAGTTTAGTTTTTAAAAGTGTGTCTTGTGTTTTATTAAATACCTGGTATACCCTTAAATACACCTCAGGAGAATCGAATAGAGAAATCACTCTATTCGAGAAAACATATTTGTTTGTATATAATTATGTACTTCCTTATTGGAAATATTAATATCATTATTTTATTGACGATTTAAAAGTATTTATAATGGGCTTTCTTAAATAAAGTAACTTTGACTTAGAAAAGCTTCGAAACACCATAGACAACTATCTAAGCACAGAAGCTAATTGAGAAAACTTGCTCAAGCAACGCACGGAGCAGTGTTCATGCACGATGACCGCCATTTGCATTTGATTACTTATCTCGTTGATATGCGACTTGACGAGGAACAATGCATATTGAAACCCGTTGAATTACGACATGTTTAGCTAACTGATAATAATAATTCGACGGCCCCGATGGCGCAGATGGTAGTAGATCCTATCTTGTGCGCTAAGGGTCGTGGGTTCGATTCCCACCCAGAGCAAATATTTATATGATTGTATTTGTGTTTGATCTATGTCTGGGTGTTAAATATATGTATTTAAGTAGTATATTTGTGATTCCTCTGGTGTCTGGCGTCCGTAACACAAGTGCTTTAAGCGACTTACCACGGAATCAGGTTAATGTATGAGATGTTGTGGGAATTTATTATTTAATGATTATGAAGTTGCCGTGAGGTACCGGCAGAGTAGAATCGTACCACCCCCGGTACCAGGTGTCGTAAGAGGCGACTGAGGTAACAAAGCTGATAGATGGCGGTATATACATCCAAAATAGTGCAGCTCAAATGCACAGGGTGGGAATGGGCAGCAGTATATTCGTCGCGAAAGCTGCGCTCTGCGATTGCCAACACGCTTGCCCAGCGCTGCAATTATAAGTTAAATTCTCCATTATTTGTCCTGTGTCCTTTCTGTGTCAAGCGGAGGACTTACAATGATGATGCTGATAATGATGAAATTTTTAAAAAGTAGCCTAGCTAAAACCCTTAGCCGCGTTTTATAGCACCTGACACAAAACGGCGCACTACACTGCCGTTAACTCATGGCAAATTCAATAATTGGGAAATTAAATTTAATGTCATTTTTAACCCTATCTCTCAATGTTTACCTCGGAACTTCTTTATGAAACTATTTTATTTATAAAAAATAACGAGGAATGTTTATTTAACTTAATTATTAAATTAATATTATTTAGAATAAATATAGAATGAGCTCTCCATTTGGTAACGAGTCCCAAGTTTCTCGGCGAAGACTCGTGCGCACGAAGCGAATGACATAGAAATTAACACCCGAAAGTTGACAGAGAACAAGAAATGATTGGCTGCACATTAAAATTCATAATAATTTCCTGAGAGATAATGTGTCCAACGCTTTTTTTTAATAAGCAAGAAATCATCAAAATGTACAATAAATAATTTCTTTAAATTAACAAAGAACATTTTGAGCACATTTTCATAGCATTGGAAAGGCTGATATTCGTGTGACGATGTGTGTACGCAATTAATAATTTTTACCATTTTTAGTTTTTGGGGCTTAGTATTTTTAATAGGTAGTTTTAATTGGTGTGTGAATTAAATAAATTATTTAATGTACTTACATTATTTTTTTTCGTCTAATACAAAGTAAAACCTTTTCTTTTAGGGCTATAAGGAAAAGGTTTTACTGTGCTTACCTAACTTAAATATTCTATTTTTATCAAATTAAAATAAAAAATCTAAGTATGACCCCAATAACGAGAGATCTGTAATATTGTCAAGAAGTAAAATTATCACAAACGGTCACAAACAACATTTCTAATTCAAAAAACACTAACTTTTGCCCGCGGTTTCGCTCGCATTAAATTCGTGGTAACGCGGTTCTCCTTTCCTGATTTAGAACACAGAGGAGTACTCGGACAGAGTATTAAATTTATATGCTACTGTAGACGCATCGATTGTATTAGAGAACCTGTTATAATTTTCACACACAGATTTCTATCCTCAGTTTTCGGGGCTGGGTAAAGAATTCTAGGAAATAATCAGGTATTTTTAGTTGGTAAAAAAGAGTCTATATACCGATTTGTAGCTTCCTTTAATGAAAACTAAAAACATTCCCATATACATTTTCACCCTCACTTTTATCTCTTTCTATTCCTTCCACTATCACCCTCCACTTATAAAAATACAATACATAAGTTAATGAAGATTATTTTCTTGCATCACAACATTTAATGTATTTCAATAAATAATGGTCCTTTTATTATATATGCATTTAGCATGGATTACAATATCATGGCGCTGTTTCCCCCTGCAAACACAGAGACATCATTGAATACTCGTTTCTTGCTCGTCAAGATGAAGTCTATCTAATATCTCGTGATATCATCGGGACTTATCTAGGTCCAAATTCTGTGAGGCGGCTTCTGCGAAAAAAGTTCATCATGAATAGTCCCCCTTTATCCAAAAAGTCAACCAGCGTCTGCCCCTGGGGTTTACCAGTATCCAAACTGTCCAACTCTCAGCTCATCACTGTCTTTTATGTTCAACCTTGCACTCGCCTAAAATCGCACATAACCACAGGGAAATCGATCTTCATTGAATTTTTTTCCTTACCCTCTCTTCGACCTTCGGGCAACCCTTAAAAATCCCAGCGTATCCTACTCAACTATTTCGTCAGGTCAAGAATTTTCTCGTCAGCTCTCAATATAGCTATAGCAATATTGCGTGGAGATGAGGACTTGCCTGAATGTGTAAAGCAATTGTCACGCATCTTTGTGCCTGACAACCATCTGCGCATTCGATCCGGACGAAGATATCGGTTTTTTGCGCCTCTGTCATGTCGTACTGTAGCGCGTGCGCAATCACCTTTATGCGGCGTGCAGCATGCACTTAACGCACTCCTTATGTCTCACCCGGTCTTTGACGTATTTGTCGACAACGTCAAATAATTAATAATTAAGCTCGATGTAGAATAATTTAATTTGTGTTACAACTTCATGATTGTGTAATTGGGATAACCCGGATAATTATGTTAATAAATAAATAAATATGTTCGCACATTAAGTTATGTTTAACCAGTGCCAGTCTCTCGATTCAGCTGGTAACTGTGTGACTGCCGGAAATTATGAGCGCTCCCCTGCTCATAGCGGCTACCGTAGCTAGGAATAACGGAGCTGTTGAGGAATAGGGGTTTGCCCTGTAATCGCTACGCGTGGTGGCATAGCCACAGCGCAGCTTTGTGGCGAGGATGCTGCTGCCCATCCCCCCACCCAATGTATTTGAGCTACGCTAGCTGGATGGTTATACCGCTGTGGGTTCCGGTACCTCAATCGCCTGTTACATGTGGTACAGAGGGAGGCACTTTTACCGGTACCTCACGGTAAGGATATAACAGTGATTCGTAAATCAGAAGATGGCAGACGGAATGACGCTTAGCTACCAGACGTTCCCGAGGCAGTTATTATACTTTTATATAAATAACAAAAATAATTAGCTCTCGACTTAACCTCGATGCAAAACATCACCTTTGTGTTACGCAGCCTCCTAGTTGAAGATAATGAACCGTGCCGTATTAATTGGTATCAATTAACCATTACCACTAATCTACGCAGTTAATTAGGCTTCAACTGTCACGGCACGAGTTAAAGAGTTTGCCTGGCTTATTGACATAGCCTGTTATTTTTCGTAATTAAGACCTTATCATTAAATCTAAGACATATATAAGGTGGTGGTGATATTGGCTTGGAACCATTTGTTGGAAAGTTTGAGAAGATGAATTTCACATCAAGAGTCATTTTGCTGTTAGTCGCGGTTTTTGTCTTCAGTGAAGTGGAATCCTCTAAGGATGTCATGAAGGAGATGTCTATAAATTTCAGCAAAGCTTTAGATACGTGCAAGAAAGAGGTAATTTTGGTCCTGATTTGATTTGAAGCCTGACTCGAATGTGTTTCTTGATAATTGTTATTTCAGCGATAAGTCTATTTCACAAAAAAAGCTTATTCCAAAGCTTCTGGTGTGCAACATGTGGCATCTTATTTAGTTCATATTGATAATAAATTAAAATAATTACGCTTAAAATATTGAGTCGATTTATGTAAATAGTGAGATAAGATTACCAAATTGCAAGTCCAATGAACCTGCTATGCCATCAGTCCGACTTAACGCATGACTCGAGATAGAATCCAGCGTAGAACACATTCCATTTCCGTAACCTACAAGTGATTAATTCCTTTCTTATCGATCCGAAACCTGTCAGTATTCTATCGAGCGATCGATAGCTTGCAATAAAAATAATATAATCAATTGAGGTGGAACTCATACAAAAGGTCGTCTACATTGATACCTCACTCTCACCTATTTCTACCGCCAAATATCAGTGTTCGCATTGCTGTGTTCCTGTCTGAAAGGTGAGAGGAGAGAGGCAGTATATTTACGGGGTATTGTTGCATAATATCCTCTAGTCACAAAGATGGCAATGCGTTAGTGATATTACGAGCGTTTATAGGCTGCAGGTGACGCTTCCTATCACGTGGACTGTATGCTTGTTAGTCGACCTCGTCTAATAAAGAAAAATCAATTTTACTATTTTATGGCGAGATGTGTGAATAAATTTTACATAAAGCAAAAAAAGAAAACTCAATTGTTAATGAAATCCACTTTACTATAACTCAAGAAAGTATTTGTAGATGCAATATAAAAAAATCACTTAAATTTTATTTATGAAAATTTTATTTTAGTAGTTTTGGGATAAATAAAATATATTTACTAAAAAGTTAACATGTTGTATTTTTTGGGAGAATTATCTAGTAGCAGTGGTTGAAATGAAGCACCCACATCTATAATATGCACCATCTGCAGCCTCGCTACAATTGGTAGGTTCGCAGACGCATAGAAAGTGCTCAGACATTGGGGTTGGTCATGAGATGATCAATTAAGCAACTTCGCCTCCTGTCTCCGGTGACCATAGACCAGCATTTGGGTTATCCTCTCTTGTCTGCAAATATAATATTTTTCTTGACTAAAATTCTAATAAATATTTTTCCAAAGCTTGATCTATCTGACTCGATAAATTCGGAGTTCTACAACTTCTGGAAGGAGGACTACCAGCTCTCGAACCGACAGACTGGCTGCGCCATCATCTGCCTGTCTTCCAAGCTTAATCTGTTGGACGAAAACCTCAATCTGCATCACGGCAATGCCCATGAATTCGCCAAGAAACATGGCGCTGGTAATAAATACTCTAAAAATTTAATTATTTATGTATTTAAAAAAAATGAAAATTACTTACTCCACTACTACTGTTTAGTAATTGCATTAAGCATAGAAGTCAATTCCGGAGACGGCTGAACCTTTCTTACGATTGGGCTTAATTGAGCGGTTGTCCTCATACTGCCTCTACATCACGATATCAGCCACTGCAAGTCCACTGCTGGACATAGGCCTCCCTAAGAAAGGGGAAATTTTGTCCATAATTATCGTGCTGGGTATGCGTCTTGGCAATCGCAAAACGAAGCTTTCACGACGGGGATGCTGCTGCCCGTCCCCGCCCTGTGCATTTGAGCTACACTTCTTCGGATGGATATACCTACATCTGTCGGTTTCGGTACTTCAGTCGCCTGTTAGGACATCTGATGTTGCAACAGGGTTGAAATGGGCAGTAGCATACCCGTCGCGAGCTTTTACGATTAAACGATTTTATTACAATTTGGTATACCAACGTAAGGTAAGGTTCCAGATTGTTGACTTAATGCATAAGATACTATATATAATAGAAATGTTGACGTTTTTTGGGATTTAATATAGATTTAATATAAAAAGATTTTAACAATCACTGGATTGGAACCTTCTTATGCAGCACATGCTAAAAAATTTGAACTCCTTACAAAATATAACAAAACTTCCACGAGAACATTTTAGATCAGGTAATGGTCTACGGATACATGTAAATGTCATCAATTGAAGGGATGCTTTTGATATAAAGCTTATCGTAAATGACTATAAATACAATTTATTATTTTACAACATGTTTGCTTAAAAATTGATACAAAATTTTCAATGCAGATGACGCTATGGCTCAACAGCTTTTGGACCTGATCCACCAGTGTGAAAAGACAGCCCCAAAAGAACCCGACGAATGCATCCAGGCATTGAACGTCTCTAAGTGCTTTAAGGCCGAAATCCACAAGCTGGACTGGGCACCTTCTATGGATGTGGTGGTAGCAGAAGTTTTGACAGAAATTTGATGTATACTACAAAATTTAACGTACTAGGCTCACTTACTGTACTCTTATGACGAATTTAAAACAAGTAGCTACTTAATATTAAATTTTGGTTGGGCTACATAGTAATTAGCAACATTCAACTGTAATTTATTTATTTATTTATTCTCCAACATTTGCATACACCAATTCATAAGTTACTATACAATAGAAGTATGTTTGCTATATGTGCATCAAACAATTACAGGAAAATATATCATGCGTTATATACCTCTAAGTAACAACAAAACATAAAAAAATATGTTTAAAAAATAAAACAATTACACCACATGTAAACATCAAAGAAAATTACATTAGAAAAACAAGATAAAAAAACAGTAAATCAAAAAAATAACACAGAATTTAAAAATAATAAAATAAAATCAAATAAATGTAAAAAAACAACTTTAAATATGATATATGGTCTATGTAACGCATCTTATCTTCATTTCAACCGATCTGTACTTTCATTGAATGAATGGATCAGTGTGATTGTTCTATCGGTCACTGGATTCGTTCACCAATTTTCACAGTCCCGCTATGGGAGAATACGTGGAGAGAGGGGGGTAATCACATTGCGGCGGTATCTAGTGGGGACTCTTATCTTAAATTTGCCCAGTAGTGGAGGATGGAGTTAAATTTAACTAGGGGCAATTTTGTTGGTCAACATCTTGGACAAAAAGCAAAGATCAATAATTTTTGGTATTGATGTTAATCAGGAATATTGTCTGCTCGTTAGTTTTATCTTTCATATCAAGCAATTTCAATTCGTATTACCATGAGCTGTGGTAAGGGAATGTGAATGGTGAGATTTGACAATGTGTCCTTAAAGTTGGCTTTGCGCTAGTGATGTCCTTATGATATCGTTAGTGTCAATTGGTTTTGATGATAATTAACCATCACCAGTAGGGACGCTCGTATCGGAATAAATCAATTGCTCGATTGAACCTTTAGGAACACGGCAATTATCTCCTGTTTGGTACAAGCAAGTCAGTAATTTTTCATTAGAGAATAGTATTATTAAAGATGTTCAAATACATGACGTTATCGAAAGGTATCAGAATGCCAGAATCTATCCTTCACCTCCTGTAGTATTTCTTATATTATTTTATTACTCACATGTGACTATTATGAAATGGTTTGTGTAATTTGTTGAGTAATTGTATTACTTGTAAAGTCTCTTAATACTATTCCGTACTTATTGTATTTTCATTTTGTTTCCCCTTGAAGGCTTCTAATTCGTTAGTTATTAGATTATTGGTGTTTATCAAATATAGGTGAATGTGTTTAATGTGATTAAAAAAATTGTGGTTAGAATTTAAACATTATTTATTTTCCTACTTTTATTTGACTAATATCATGAATGGGAAAGTGTATGTGTGTCCGTTTGTTTGTCCGGCCTTCACGGGACAACGGAGCAACGAATTGACGTGACTTTTTAAGTGAAGATAGTTGAAGGGATGGAGAGTGACATAGGCTTCTTTTAGTCAATTTCTACCTGCCCACTTGCTTAAAATGCGACATTGGAGCATACCGCAATTTTTAAAGTAAAAAGCTAGAAAGTGGTATGCGGTTATTTGTGTATAACAAAAAAATCGAGCATCTTTTCTTGTAAATCTGCTCACAGATTTTATAAGGGACGTTTCGCAGTTTCCAAGTTAGGAAGATCCCCAAATGGAAAGACATGTAATATTGTCTACAGTAGGGTATTAAATTAATATTATGTTTCTAGTTCTCTTCTGTAAGAGGGGGCCGTGTTACCCCGTATATGATAATTATTCATAGATTTTCATTCGCACACTCGGACCAAAATTGTTAATCAGAGCAAATTACTTTTAAATATAACAAATACACAATAAATCACTAGAAGTAGACTTCTTACAAAGGTCGCATTGGTACCTAACCCTCATCTATTTCTACCGCCAAATAGCAGCAATGTTGTTTACGCAGCAATGTAAACAACATTTCTGTGTTCCGGTTTTAAGGGTGAGAGAGGCAGTGAAAATACTAGGTAAATGTGATATTGTATCATCAGTTACTTGTTAACGTCAGAAGCGGACCGTATGCATGTTTGCTGATTTCATAACATAAAAAAGGCATGTACTTAACCGTGTATGGGTAATGTTTTAAGAACAGTAGAACAACATTAATTGACACGAAGACTTATGTTCTTAAAAGTTTTCCGGAGCACTAAATCGTTACTGCCAACCAGATAAGGAAACATTTTTAACCTTTACTTGGATAATGAGTATAAGTTGGCGCAATTGGTAGTGCTCTATCTTATGTGCCAAAGTTCGTGGGTTCAATCACCACTCGAATCACCAATTTATATGATGTAAACTTGTCCATGTTTTTTCTGTGTCTAGATGTTAAATAAGTATACTTGTGATTCCACGATCGTCTGATATCTGTAAAAAAGTGTTTCCCATCATTGTCTGGTAAACGAAAAAAATTAAATGGGAAAATTGAATATACCAGGTTCATAGGAGTGGTATTTGGGTTGTATGTTTTACAATCATCAAAGCGGCCGTAAAACGTCCACTGCTGGACATAGGCTTCCCCAAGAATGGGGGAATTTGAAAATAATTGCAAGCGTGGTTGCAATCGCAGAATGTAGCTTCGCGACGGATATGCTGCTGTCCATCTCCACCTCATTGCATTTGAGCTACTCTTACTGGCAGATATACCGCTATTTATCGGTTCCGGTACCTTAGTCGCCTTTTACCTGCTACAGTGGGAGGTACTATTCAAGTCGGTACCTCACGGCTATGTTAGATATACAATAGTTAAAATGAAATAACATTAAATTAAGCCGCGCTCTAGGCTTTGTGATATGAAAAACTGCCTTCGTTGTATAATGTACTCTTTTTATTGATCCTGAGCTCACTCACTATATCGCAATAGCGACATGTCCGAGGGTTGCCTAGCAAACTGGCTTGAGAACTTACTGGAACATCGACCTTTGCTTACATGTATACAAGTAAAATCTACATAAACCCTTAACAAGGTTGTAAATTCCATCATTTCTTTTGATTTAAAATAAACTAATAAATACCTTTATCAATTACAATTTAAAAAATAAATCAAATACTGTAAAATTGATAAAATATTTATGTACAAATTTTCTTTTTATTCCGGTTTGCCGCTCTGGACATTTGTGTATTACTCACACCACCAAAATTGCTCGGTGCGAGTGTCGGCAAGGCCGCAGTTGACAAATGATCGTTAAAAAAATCACAAAATATGTTTTTCTTTTCTGTTAGATATATCTCTTTATGTTGATATATTTGAGGTTTATGTCCAATATGTTTTTCTTATCAGAAAAACATATTTACTTACATATACAAGCATGTATGTTTCATTATTTATCCAACACATTATAAAAAAGCTAGACTCGTAATTTAGAGGAAAATCTTCGACGAAAATCTCCCAGAAAGTAGTACATATAAAATAACCATGCTCATGTATACAATCTTTCACTTAGATCAGAAAACAAAATGAAATAATTCAAGGGCGAGGTGCTGGAGAATTATTATATATATAATTATTACATTATAATAGGTTATTGCTTTTTTATTTTTATAACACATTCGGCTTCGGTTTCACACTCATACTCAAGTCAGGACTTCTAGCTAGCCACCTCTTCCGATTGGCTTATTAACAATTCTTATCGTATCTTATATTCAATTTATTAAGTTGTCAAATTAAATGGAGAGTAATAGGTATTAGAAAAAATATAAGAGAAGACTTTTCTGATTACCCTTTTGATTTAACTCGAGACAAGCTTTCAATCGTTGCCTTGCTCGAGAAGTGTATGTACCGATGGAGATATAACAAAAAAAGCGAGTTCAAATTTAAGTTACAAATACAATTTATAGAAACGACACTAGTTTTAATCATTTTATTTTTATTTGATAATCTGCACCATATTAAAGAATAGTGATATGAGAGATCAATGTGGTGTAAACGATGATGTTGTGACTTCATTAGAGAAAGGAATGTTGAGATGGCTTGGACATGTAGAAAGGATGGAAAAAAGTAGAATGACTGCACAAATATATAGAACGAAAGTGAATGGAGATGTATTTAGTATAGGTTGAACTACGCAAAAATACCTTAACCAGGTAGAAGCAATTAGGACGCGTGTATGAAAGGACTAAAGTAAGGGAAACAAGAGAGGTATGCCAAGATAGTAGCAAATGGAGATCCAGTCTGATGGGACAAAGCTACTATAAAATGTAATATTAACTAGAAAAATATCAACAGGCTTCTAAACTTGCAAAAGTATTCTACATCATTGAAGAAATAGTGCTGATTTCTGAGCACAAAAAGAACACTAGAAAGAAAACGAAGTGTTTGCTAAGGTTTCGGTAGCACGATGTAGGTTTTAAGTCGCACCTAAAGTCTGAGATAATTTGCTTCTTTTCTAGTAGTCAATTCTATCTTAAATTAAAAAGAAAAAACAATTTTGAAAGCATAAACCCTCTTAAGTAATAAAGATGTACCAGGTCGTATGGGAATAAACTTCATGCTTGCAAGAGAATAAAATCTCATAATTCTGTTTATGATACAGTACATAAGGATATCGACCAATCACTGATTTATTTGTTCTTTGTCGAGCCGATTAAGACTCGTGTGTTACGTGGTAAGGACGCAGGTACTGGCTAATCTATTATAATACGATAAAGAGATTAGGACAATAATGCATAAAATAATATATAAGTTTATGGGTAAATTTGCTAATCTCTCCTGTGTAGGACACAAAGTAACATAAGACACAAACGCAGCGGCAAAGACATAGATGTTTCAACTAATAGATTTCCCACTTTTAGGAGAGAAATTTCGAGAATTCTGGCCGAGTCATCCTCAGACTCCTCATTTTTCAAATTTATTTATAATATCAAATACTTTTTGGTTGTGTTCTTTATCACAGTTTGCGTCTTATTCGATGAAAAATAATAAAAAATAAAACATGTTGTATAAGTACACATCTCCGAGGTTACCGTCTAGTTAATATTATATTTGATTATGAATATTAGGCATGTTCAACCGAAATCTGTAAGTGCACCTATGATAAATAAATAAATAAGGATTTTAGTTTACATCTTATTTTCTGTGTATTGTATTAAGTTTAAGCATAGCATGTACATACATATATTATACTATAACGTACGTATGTACTATTAGCAGTCTTTGAGACATTCTTCGTTTTTGGTTGCCATAGTAAGATTTCTGATTTTATGTAACGACTATATTTGTTGAATGTTTGTGTATTAAATGTTTTAAAAATCATATTTTTTATTTTTTTATTCCTGTTGCCGACTGTAACAGAGTTCAACTGTCGCCACAAAATATGTTAAAGACCCGACATTAAATCGAACTTAATAAAAATATTTTTTGGGCCCGATGGCCCGATAGTAATCCTGTTTTGTGCGTCAAAGGTCGTGGGTTTGGTCCTATCCAGTTAAAATATATCTATGATGATATTTTTGTTTTTTTTTATTTCTGGATGTTAAATATATGTATATTAGTGGAAAATTTGTGATTCCCCTGTTGTCTGATGTCTGTAACACATGTGCTTTAAGTGTCTTATCACGGAATCAGGTAAATGAATGAGATGTTGTGGAAATTAATTTATTTATCAATGATATTTTTAGGAACACCATAAACCTTTATGTAAGACCTGAATAGCTTGTTAAACTAATACATATTGCAACTAACTGCCAGCTGCGTAGATATTTTCAAGTAGCGAAACGCACCTGTGTGCTTTCTGGAATTAAAATTTCTGTGTCATGTGTTAATCACCTACCATCAAATAAGTCAAATTACCGTTTACGGTGTCAAAATAAAATAATGTCTTTAATATTTATCCTCTATCAAAAGAATTCAACCGCAAAATAGTTTTGTGTCACGCTCGCCTGTGACAGCTCGATTAAACCTGGACACATCCTATTCACCACCCTAATCTTATTCAGTATTACTTTAAATATCTTGTGTGAAAATGATGGGCCCGATGGCGCAGATGGTAGTGATCCTATCATGTGCGCTAAGGGTCATGGGTTCGATCCCCACCCAGGCCATATTTATATAATGATATTTATGTTTGTTCTTTATCTGGGTGTTAAATATGTGTACCTAAGTAGTATATTTGTGATTCCTCTGTTATCTGACGTCCGTAACACAAGTGCTTTAATCGACTTACCACGGAGTCAGGTCAATGTATGAGATGTTGTGGGAATTATCTAAGTTCGGGTATTGGTACAGAAAACTTAATTTTATTTTAGTATTCTTGAGTAATTTAAAGATAGGGTAAATATTCTATATTTTGGTGCATGACGTGGTAACCTTCAAAATATTTAGGAGTTTTAATACGTGTGTAAAAATGCAGACACTAGTGCGGTAATCATTAGCAGGTACCATACACCTTTAATATAGCTTGTTTAGAATGACAGCTTATGGCTGATATGATCTTAAGTTCTCCCTTAAATATATAAATAATTTTGTATTTAATTATTACTACAAATTACTTCCTTCCTTTATTCAAAATATAATGCACACTAATGCACGTGATTGTTTTTCTATTCGTACAATAATGAACAAAATGGCGGATGAGGCGGACTTGACACTACTCACCGGAAACATGACATTGCTCACGAGGAGGTGTGATAATCCAATTAACATTAATCCTGCAATTAACAATAGCGAAACCACAATTAGACACTGAGTCGTGATGACCGTTCCTATAAAAGGCCACACTGATGGGGTCAGGTTGTATTTTGCGATCGCCACCAAAATGGGAAAATGTATCGTGTCTGCTGTGATAATATTGGTCGTGATAAGTGTGAACCAAGTAGAACCGGCGCCAGAAGCATTTAAACAACTGACTTCCGGATTCCTCAAAGTTCTAAACGATTGTATGTCAGAGGTGAGGACAAACAGTGCCATACTAATCATTACGTATTAATCGCGTTTACTGACTGTATCGATTATTGTCAATGCTTTAGGTCGATGACCATTTCCGAAGAATATATTTTAAAGAAAACTTTGGATTTTCTTTTTATTTATTTTTTATATGAACAAGTTCACAAAAGCGTACGTTCCGCGTGACAGTAAGCGTTCCCCTTCCCTATAATCAGTCTTATAGCTAGCGCTTACCTTTCGCTAGCGCGTCGCGACTTAAAATATATATATATATATATATTTTATATTATTTTATTTAGGCACACAAAACAGAATCACAGCCCAACAAAACACTCCAAGAATTTATGGGATCTTAGCTAGCATTGACTTCAAAAACATGTATGCACAGAATGATAAGCTCAACTAGCATACAATTAATTAAAAAAAATATATAATAAAGACACAATTTCTGAATAAATAATAAAATACACCAAAGATAATTAACAATAAAAAATTAAGTGATGAGAGAAAAAAATACAAAACAAAAGACTAACACAATATTCAAGACTTAAAGGAGGGTATGGATGGCTACTTTCCACTTATTAAGTGTTGATCCATGAATGTCAGGCACACAACTCGCGCTACCATATAGTGAGTTACACTCTCAATATTTTACACTTAGATACTCATATTATGTCACATTACCCAGTTATTTCACCGCCGCTTTGACCCTTCAAACTACAGAAATATGGCGGTAGAAGTAGTTGAAAGTGCAGTGACAATGCAGACAACCTTTGCATTAGGTCTACCTCTAATAACCTTTAGCACACCTTAAAGATTCCCTGCACTATATCAAAGTATTTACAGCATTGAGTGTAGTGTAAAACAAGAGTTCTTTATCTCTAACCATCTTTCAGCTGGATATAAAAGAGAGTGTGCTAATGGACCTGTACCACATGTGGAAGCAAGATTATAGCTCTCTTCACCGGGAGACGGGTTGCGTCATCATTTGCATGAGCAAGAAACTAACTTTGTTCGATTTGGACGGCAAGTTCCATCACGTGAACACTAAAGAGTTCGCTCTCAAGAATGGAGCTAGTAAGTTTATCATTATAATCTCAAGAATTAAATCAAATCAAATATTTTTTATTCTAGTAAACCCATTTAAACACTTGAATCGTCAAAAATAACATATAAAACAATTTTCATTCGGAAATATGAAGTATTAACTGTGTTATTATATTCATAATACTAATGACCCTGATGACCCCACGGGGTCATAAGAGTCATCTAATATAAATAATAATATAAATTAGAACTACCTTATACTAGTCTGCCGGCACCAGACCGGGTCTTAAACCAAGTATAATGCAGGTTAATTACACGAGCCGCCAAAAAGGAACCTACAAGAAACTGGTGGTGATAAAGGTTCTATCAATACTATATCCGGCGTCGGCCCTACCCCTAACCTACCGGCGCCGGCGCTAACAAACCGTTGTGTTAACTCTAGGTTAGAGCAATTCAATCCCAGGCAGTTTTATCATTGATATAATCTTTAAAAGTTTGTTTTAAAAATAAGCTTAGCTGATATGCTGCCTGGTATTTTATTGTAAAATCTTAAGCAGCCTTTGAATGAATTATTTATTTATGAAGTCGTGTGGTGGGCACTGCGAGCTTATATTTATTTCTGTTATTCACATCTGGTTACAGTTTTTCTCAAACATACCTTTATTTTTATACATACAAAATGTTTCCGTATACATACTGACTGCGTATAGTCATTATAAAAATTTCTTGAAATCTTTCTTTCAGTGACATACCTTCGTATTAATTTATAATTAATCAAAAACATCCGTAACATAATTCACTTTACCAGTACTAGAGTTTGCTATCGGGAATGATATAGTAATAGGTATCAGAAATAAGACACCTCTTCTAGAAAATGAATTTCTAAATCTCCCTTTCTTGGGAAGGCCAATGTCTAACAGTAAACGTCCATTGAATGATATGATAATGATGATTTGTGTTAATAGAAATATCAATACTTTTTCCATAATAAGTGTTTTTTAAACTTAAATTTATCGTTACCAAATAGTATTACCATAATCTGGACTGTTTTCCAGGCGAAGAAGTAGCGAACCAGTTGGTCACATTGGCTCACGCATGCGACAAGAAGGTTCAGGTCACTGATGATGAATGCGACCGCGCGCTGGAACTGGCGAAGTGCTTCAGAACAGACATTCAGAGCATCGATTGGGACCCCAGTATGGAGGTGGTCGTTTCAGAAGTGCTTACTGACGTTTGAGGGGGCATTAAACTATATGGGTTCACAATCATATTATCTTGTTTCAATTCAATTTTGTCACTTTATTTTATTAATTCCTTTGTCCATATTTATAATTCATACTATTCCTTCGGAGGTTTAAAATTACATTTTATTTTTCAATAGAAATAGCTAAACATTTTGCCGTGAGGTATCGATAGAGTAAAATAGTACGTGCCGCTGCACCAGGTGTCATAAGAGGCGACTTTGGTACCAGAACCGACAGATGGCAGATCTATCTGAATCAGTTAAGCTCAAATGCTTAGGACGGGGATGAGTAGCAGCATCCCAATCGCGAATGCTGCACTCTACGATTACCAACACGCTTGCCCAGAGCGGTTTCTTCTTAATTTTTACTATATTGTTATAATTGTGATTATATTTTTCATATTTAAAGGGTCAAAAGAACTATTTTCGAACTAACAATTGATTGAACTTATAGAAAGTTGATGTATAGAAAGACAAAAAATGTTTAGAGCATTCAGCTCTTTCTCATAGGAAATACGTTTTAAGAACCTCATTTGCCGGGCCCGAAGGCGCAGATGGTAGTGATCCCATCTTATGTATCAAAGGTGTACCAAATGTCAATGTACCAAAGTTCAATCTTCACGCAGAACAAATATTTTTATAATGGTATTTGTGTTTGTTCTGTATCTGGGTGTTACATCTATGTATTTTAGTAGTATATTTGTAAATAATCTATTGTCTGATGTCCGTAACATTTATTTGACATTGTCCGTAACATTGTCGCTTCAAGCGACTCATCACGGACTCGGATCAATGTATGTGATGTTGTGGAAAATATTTATTATTATTTTAGTCGTTCTATACGTGTTGTTATATATAAAACAAAACTTCTGTAACATATAGATATCATGGGTGACCTATATCACTTGAAAATGATAAAAAATAACCTACGAGCGTAGAGGCGGGAAGCAGCTTTAAATTAAAACTGATTGACGGCTTGCTTAAACGCCTCTAAAAAAAGTATATAAAATAAAATAGTGAATACTGTTAACAACTATGTAAAGCACGCCAGTTTTTTATATACCTTTATAACAAAGTGATTTTTAATCTTTTGTTTAGCGTTGTCATCTTTGTGTCTTGAGGATATTATGTCACACTACCCAGTAATTTCACTGCCTCTCTCACCCTTCACTCACTCACTCCCCTCCCTCTTCTCTTAAAATATATTAAATTCTGTCAAAAGTATTATAAAACTGTTTATAAACGACCACAACACCCACACCCACAATCTCCGAACTAATAATAAAGTGCAACTATCAGCACCTAGAACTCTCCATGGAAAGAAGACTGTACTGTTTGGAGGAGCACAGCTGTTCAATGACCTGCCTAAATCCATAAAGGAGTGCGAGAGTATAAATATGTTTCGGAATAGGCCGAATTGTATTTGGAGTCGAGTATCGGCTAATTTGTATATTATTTATTATAACTATAATATCTCATTGAAAATGAATGTAGATTCGTATGAGAATAAAGATCTTTAAACACAAATACGAGTAGCATCCGTGTATATATAAACTTAGTAGTATGCAAACTATATCAGGTCTCATTGAAGAGCTTCTCAAACTCAGGTCCTGTAATCTTGAGAACAATCCTAGATCCTCCAGACACTTAATTGTGCAATAATTTCCGTCCTATCTCAGCCATTACGCGGACAGCACAATCGCCGCCACCTCGGCCAGGTCTCCAGACCTAATCGAAGTCTGATGTACAGATAGCGCGGGAATTAATGTGCCTATCAATGCTAGTATTGTTCACGGGATTTATTGAGCGGGCCACTTCATTAGATTGCGCTACATGACATTTCAATTATGGGTAATGGACTTCGTCGGCCGGCACACTTGATGGGCCAAAGTTCCTTAGGGTCGCTTAGGACCATCTTCATGTGGTAAAGCAGAGCTTAAATGTCCATATGAGGCACTGATCGCATTGGTCATTAAAATACCATTTCAGAAATTATTATAATTTACTAGCGACCCGCCCGGCTTTGCACGGGCGTGATGAGGATAAGTTCAAAGTCAAAACACATTTCCAAGAGATAGGCATGTACCATCGCGATTCTTTTCATAGACCTTTCTAAGATGTACAATACTTTTGCATATTATTTTGATCTATCTCGTCAGTTTCAGCCAGCGTTTGCAATGTTATCGCTAAAATGTGTTTATATACGACATCACATTAGAAACCTCTAAAAATTTTCAGTGTTTCTCCACCATATTATGTATGTATTATACATATAAACATACTTCTTGAATCACTCTATTTATTTACAAAAATCTCTCGATCTGTTGCGTAGTTTTGAAATCTAAGCAAACATAATGGATAGACCGCGGAAAGCGACATGTTTTATCATCGTCATTATACCATCACAGCCATTCAAAGTCCACTGCTGGACATAGGCCAAGAAAGGGGAAATTATGCTTATAGTTGCCGCGTTGGGCAAGCGTGTTCACAATTGCAGAGCGCAGCTTTGGCAACGAGGATGCTGCTGCCCATCCCCGCCCTGTGCATTAGCTCGCATTGAGCTGCATTGTCTCGGATGGATATTCCGCCATCTGTCGGTTCTGGGAATCTACTTTGCTGGTACTTCGTGGCTTTACATGTTTTAGACTATGTAGTAATTATTAACAAAAAGTTTTCCCGTAAATCATCCAACCATGGTGGGAACAATGTCCAAATATGGCAGATATTCATAATTGAATGCGATCAAACGCGACACATTTTTTTTGTGTGTAAAAAACCAAACTAGTGATAACCGTGTCGTTTCGTTCTACAATCTTAACGACAATAGAAATAGAATAAACAAAAACAAAAGAAAGTTCAGAAAACGTACATCCAAATAATAATTTTCGTGGCAGTGACGTGAAACGGACAGAATTGGAACTAATTCTATGATCATAGCCCGATTCAATTGGGGAACACAACAAATCCAAGATGCGAACGTGTACTTAACAGCTTGGAGAGAGTGAAGCGTAAATCTCAGCCCCTGCGACTAGCACCTGGGGCCTGTTTGCTTTTATTGGCCCCGCCTGATGGGAATGCGAAGTAGGATCGTGTTTGTTACTGATATTGAAGGCGGGATAACGTTGCTTTTTTGTCCAGGAATCGGATTCGGACCGTTTATCGCTTGTTTCCAGAAGGGACTGTTACTTCGGCGTCTTTTTATTGGGTATTATTTAAGTAAAAAGGAAGATGTTTTAAAATAAATATAATAATATACTCACACAACACTTCATACTTCGATTTTAATCCGTGGTAAGTCACTTAAAGTACTTGTGTCATATAAATTAAAAATTCATATTTGAAAACGATCCCACGAACTCTGGCGCAATATAGGATTACTACCATTTGCGCCATTGGTTTTGTCAAGAGATTACTTGTCAAGTTGACTTCTTTTTTGCTAATTTGTATCAATTGTACAACTAACTGAGCCGACTCTGTGATTTTATTGTCTTAGTAATATCAGATACTTATTTTTTAATACACTGGGATGACAAATAAGTATACAATTCGCGTAAGCGTTACCGCAGGTTATTCGCAGCTCGTAATATCACAATGATATCGTAAACTCTTTAATGAAAATATTATGTCAATTACTTGGTAATTTCACCGCTCAAAAAACCCTTATAACCGGAAACTCTGTTATTTCGCGGTAGGAATAAGTGAGAGCAACCCGCCACAGATCATGCATTGCTGCCGCCCAAGAAGACTTATTAGAAATTATTTGAAATGGAGTAAGCACAAACTTTAAGTATTTTTTGTTTATCGTATTTTCTTATTACAATCCTACGCTTATGTGTAAATAAATACAATAAATACAATAAATTTCGATATATTTGGAAAGATATATTTTATCAGGGAATCAATTATAGTAAATAAAATAAGATAAAGCTGTTGTAAGAAAAACGACAAATATTGTCACCAAATTTTATATTCTTCCACCACATTTATTTATTAACATAAGTATTATTATAAAATCTTGAAAATGAGGTACTGGCAAGCATACGAGAGAAGAAATAAGATAGATTATATCGAGTCCATTAAACATTTCAAGGGTCGTTTGTCGGTTTTTATCCAACATTTTACATCCACGGTGTACTTTCTACAAACTTCATTTTTCATATTATATTACTATATTTATATTACTTTCATTTTTCATATTGTATTCAAAAAGACATTCACAATAAATGAAATCATTGCTGTGCCTTTTCAATATTGTACAAGATCTTTCTAAGTTGAGTCCAGCATGAAGCATTCAGATTGACATTGAGTTCAAGTAATAATGCTGATAGATTAAGTGGGTCAGCATTTCATTTGTTCGTTTATTTATTTGAGTTTAACATGATATTTTGTTTGCGGTTGAGTGTACAAGAGTCACAAACTGGTGCGCCTACATCTCGGAAATGATCTCCTCGACCACCACCTCGACCGAAGGTGCCCAGTTCAGTTTGTGCATCTCGATGCGGAAGCACTTGGCGACCTCCAACATGCGCATACAGTGGTCCCCCACGTCTGCATTCTTCTTCTCACATTCGTGAATTACCGTCACGACCTGCCTCGCTGTGCTCTCGTCTGGAACAATGAACTCGATTAACATCTACTAACCTGAAAATTAAATTTCTGATTTTGATTTTAAAATATAGAAAACCAAATATGTGAGAGGAGAAGCTGAGTGACTGACATATCAACACAGGGCCAGAAATTTTGAACGTTAGGAACTTAAAACTTTCTACATGGGTTTCTTTTATTACGCAGGGTAGCCCTATAAAGGATTTTTGAAAATAAAGTCTAAGTGGGTAGAACGGGGGTGCAAATTAACTATAAAACTTTATGAACTTTTTGAAGTTATTACTTACTAAGTTACAAATATTTGTCTGACGGGCTCGATGGTGATAGATATCGTATCTTGTGTGCAAAGAGTCGTGGGTTCGATCTCGACCCAGGACTAACACTTATATGATAAATATTGCAACAAAGCAAGTGTGTGATATTGTGCACCACTCGAGTTCCACTTCGATTCTTTTTATGTACTTAAACAACGGGTTTTTTGACTTTTCTATAATTATTTAAAGTAATTTTAATTAATCCGAGACTATTCTTAAACCTAAATCCCAATACTAAACCTACCAATAAATCTAAATCATATTCCCCATGACTTTATGACTTATTTGAACTTGTAACTTACAGATATTATTCCACATTACCCTGTAATTTCACTGCGATTCTCACCCTTCTATCCAGATCACAGCAAAGCGAACTCTGCTATTTGGCAGTAGTAATAGATAATACTGAGGTTCTAATGTAGACGACCTTTTGTATGACGTCTACATGTAGGAGACATGTAAAGGTTCAGTGACTCACCTGCGCCATGGTTCTTAGCAAAATCGATTGATTTCTCCTGATGCATCTTGTACTCCTCGATCTCGATGAGGTCGTGCTTGTTGGCCATGCACAGGATCACGCAGCCTATGTCACGGTCGGTCAGCTCATGGTCCGCGTTCCAGAACTTGGTGAGACTTTCCATTGTCGCGTCTGAGGCACCTACCTGTAACAAAGACAGTCCTTGTGTACATCGATTTTAAAGATAATTAAATTCATTTGATATGCAAGTTGCGCACGTTCAGGCATAAATATGACCAGACCTCTCAGTGAGCACTCATAACTCCATTACTCACTCACTCATCATTCATCACATACAATGCGGGTGATACTTGCATATGCTTAACTTATTTCTTAACAACCTTATAACCTGTATTGACAATAAAGATTTTATTGATTGATTGATCACATGGTTTGGGGATATACGCCGACCCAATATGATTTATTGTCTATAATTACTTTTCACTACTTGGCGGGGTTGCTACTGTTATGCTCGTTCAGTTCCATTTTGGTAATATAAAAAAGCTAAGGTAAAATAAAAATAAGATAAAAAAGCTAAGGCACGTCTTAAATATATCGTGATGAAACTCCAATCCAAGAGTCTATAGCCGTTCGCTACATAACGTTTTTTTTATGTTATTGAGTCGAAATATCAGCATACAATCCCCGTGATAGTAATCGTCACCGCTGTACCGCGCCACACCCTTGCATAATCTCAAAGGCGTCACTAAGATCAGATTACCCTGTAATTTCAATGCCGGGACACAACAATGCGGACACTGCTGTTTGTCCGTAGAAATAGGTAAGTGAGGTTCCAATACAAACAACCTTTGTACGAGGTTGCTTGCCCTCGTGTGCTTAGCAATATGCTTTCTAAAGGGATTTCAGGAGTTGTCACATTTGTATTTGTATAATAGCAGTATAATAGTTAATAGCCTTGAGGTACCTGTAAAGTAAAATAGTACCCTCGGCTGGACCAGGTGTCGCAATAGGCGGTTAAAGTCGCAGATCATACTAAGGTACCAGCAGGGTGGTACATTCATTAGAAATAGTGCAGCTCAAATGCACAAGGTGGTTGGAGGTGGGCAGCAGACCCCCGTCGCGAAAGATATTATGGGAGAAATTGCCCCTTTCTTGGGAAGGCTTTTGTCCAGCAGTGGACTTCCAATGGCTGTAATGATGAATAGTTTTAGAAAATTCTGAAGGCAGTATACGTACCTCTTTTTTGCATTCTTCCACAACCTTGAAGAAGGAAGCACTCATCTGTTTCATTAGATCCTGCGAACAATGTACTTCATTGAGACCAATATTCAAACAAAACAGAGTGATGGTCACCAGCCTCCATTCAAGCGCCATGTTGAGGAGTTCAGCTTTGGGCACCGTGTGTAGTTAGCTGTCGTCCGGCGCCCAGTTTTATCACTACGATGTTTCTCGTTAAATATTCATAGTTTTACACACACTTTAATATTCATAGGTTCCGCATATTTACTTTATTATTCCGCATAATTACATATTTATATATAAAAATATATATAGGGCGGAAGACATCAGAAACTACAGATTTAATAGTAAAAGATAAATTAAAATGAGTATCATAATAGATATAGACCTCCCCATGATTGGGAAACATGTGCCCATAATTACTGCTCTGGGCAGGTGTGGCGACAATTGCAGAGCGCAACTTCGAGACAGGGATGCTGCTGAACATCATCGCCCTCTGCATATCAGTTATCTCTCGGTTCCGGTACCTTAGTCGTCACTTCTGACAAAGTACAGGACTATTCTATTCCGCCGGTACAAATGCAATGTGGCTACTGATTATTCTTTTATCGATGACCAGACCACAATTTGAGGAAAACAAATCCGCCATTTTGAACTTGTACGCCGTATTTACATAATACTCGTAGCATGTTATATATTTACAAACTATATTTTCAGCTTCCACTATTTCCATGTTATCTACTGTTTCCATGACAAAATTCTTGTATGCAGATCTCTGAAATCGTGACAGTGTCTGAATAGTGTACGATAATTGCCCTTGTGAGATAATTGATAGCGGATGTCATAATTGTTTGCAAAGAGGGGGGGCGGGTTTGGCCATTTAAGCCCATTTATAGGAACTAACTGCTAACTAACCAAGAAACCGCTAATGATCGCCGATGAGGTGGAATTACAGCTTCGGCGTGGCGGGCGACAATTGCAAGACAGTGGAAAACGCATAATAAAGGTTGAGTGATGGTCATTTCCTTTACGCGGTTATCCGGTTAATCCTTACTCTTTATTTGTTATTTAAACGAAAGTTCTATTTTTGTTAAGGTCTACAAATAAATGCATCATATCAGCCAATGGTAGTCCACTGCTGGATATAGGCCTCCTCAAGGTAGGAGGTTTTATGCCCATAATTGACGCACTGGGCAAACGTGTTGGCAATCGCAAAGCACAGCTTTTTCGATATAGGTTCTGCTACCCATCCCCACGCTATGCATTTGAGCGACACTGTATCAGATGGATATACCTCCATATACTCTGCCGGTATCCCACGGCTAAAATATTAACAAATAACTAATTTTTTTTTATGAAAAGCAATGTTGTTATTAAAATTTGAACGAAAAGTTTCGTAAGATAAATTCATCTACATAAATTAGCTTGTGCTGTTATAATTACAGTTTGCTTCTGCTAGTGCACATTAGTTGTACTCTATCGTAAGTCGGTTACTGTCACAGCATTTAGATCAATCATTCTTAATCTTATTATGCCGGTTAATCACATGACCTAATTAGAGTCACTGATTTTGCCCCTTCTTCTGACAATGAACTCAAACAATACGTGGTAATACAAATGCGTAGACTTTATTTAAGCACAAAAGCAATTGTGATTATAAAATTAAGATATTTTTACAAAAAAATATAATTTTACTTAGTTATAAATAAAATAACTTCGGCGGTTTTTTACATAGCTTAAAATCAGCTGCAATACACGGACAGATACTTGCAGAGCGATCAGCTACTCAGTGCACTTGATTTATGTATAAATCAATTAACCTGCGCAGTTTTGTAAGTGGCACACTGGTCATTTTACTTTAATATGTCTTATAAAAAAACTAGTGGTGACACTGTTTCCAGTTGTTGACACTTCTAACAAGAATTTCTCTTACCTAAAGCAAGATTATTGCCTTCGCACAAGAAAGAAATAGAATAAATAATATTAATTATCTAGATTCTAGATGCTGAAGATTTACGACGTTAATTTACCGTTCAGTGCTAATTAACTTGAATTAATGCCTTTAACGTTGATACGATAAAGTACACGCTTTTACACTAGCGGATAACATCTCTACGATCTCCCCAGAGATTTAAACGTCGGGATAAATCTCGAAGCATTAGCTTGGGTATGCTAATGTGGCGTGCTGCGCGGAGAGCGCAAGAATTACCAGCAAATTGCAGCGACTCCGAGCGCTCGGATCTGTGCAGCTTCAACAGGCTTGAATACTTACCAAATTGTTTAGTGGCACGTTTCCACTATTTAATACGATACGGACAATTATGCCGTTCAAAGTTATTTTTTTTTGGAAAATTTGTTGCTTAATAATATTTGTCTTTCATCATAATATCAGCCATTGGAAGTCTCCTGCTGGACATAGGCCATAATTTCCGCGCTGGGCAAGCGCGACGGGGATGCTGCTGCCCAAACCTACCCTATGAATTTGAGCTACAATGTCTCGGATGGATATACCGCCACCTGTCGGTTCTGATACCTCAGTCGCCTCCTACAACACCTGGTACATGGGGAGGTATGATTCTACTTCGCCGGTACCTCACGGCTGCTACCCCCTTTTATTTAAGTTAATTTAAATTAAGATAGGGATCTTTTTTTGTAAATGTAGCCTACTTTCTTGTTACTACAAAAGCCTGAAGCTTTTATAAGTTAACGAATTTCCAAAATCCTATAGTTGTTGAACCTATTTGTTACAAATAGAAATACAATTCTCTTCCCTCTATGAATAAATTACAATCAAACCAAATTAAATACCTCTTAAGGGATGATTTAAAAAAATATATTTTATTAGTGTTTCATGACTTTCAATAAAAACCTAATACTGAATTTCTTTAAAATAACTTGATTGCAAAGTTTCATACAAACTTTGCACCCCTGTATTATTCCTTTAGGTGGTGAATTGTTAAAAATCCTCAGTGCTGCCCGCTGCCCTACCTAAATAGAATCCCTGTGCAAAAGTTCAAGTTTCCAATCTTCCCAAGTTTCCAAGTTTAGGCCCAGCGTTGATATGTCGGTCAGTCAGACAGTCGGCATCTCTTTTTATTATAGAGCTATCACGCTGAGATGCGATCGTGACTTGTGGAATTAAATAGAGAGAGTAAACTGCACACCGTGCATCAATGTATGTCATACCATGCCGGTCATGGACCAGCGTAGCCTGCCTGGCGCGGTGTAGTGGAGCGTCGGGCGATGCTCGGATTAATGTCATTTCCGCTGTGGGGGTAGATGGGGGCGTTTGTCATGTGTCTAATCTACCTCAGCTTTATATAACATTTAATTGTTGAATGCACGTGTAATGCGATTTCTAATTAAATGTATAATTCCTACTTACATTTATTTAATTCGACTACGCCTACTATTGCTTCTTTTTTTGTATTTAAGTTCTTTTTGCGAGCGATGTATTATTCTCTACTTGCCTAACACAACAAAAAAATAAAATTACTGTTTGACAAAAATCAAGAATAGAAAAAATATAAGCAATCAAGAACTGGCATGCACAGAATAATATTTTTAGGAAAGAATCTGAAGTAGTCAGTTCAATTCCGGGTATCTTTTATATATATTGAAGTCAACAAACAAGCATATGGTTCACGTGATAATTAACATGACCGCAGCCTATACACGCTCGTGTATCACAAGGATATCTGTGAACTGACAATATTAAGCCACATAACCTAAATAATAATAATTATAGTTCATTTAACCGCTTCTCCCACTCTTCAAACTGGAACACAGCAATGTGAAATATCACACATAACATTATATCACGCATAATAACACTGTCGCTTTTTCCTTGACAGTGTAACATTGTACTTGTGTTGATATATATATGAATAACAATCATTATGTACTGTTGTTTTTATTTATATACAGTAATTTGTGATTTAAATGTTAAACATATTCTACTGTTTGCCTTGAGGTTCCGGCAGAGTAGAATAGTACCTCCTCTTGTGGTGGCGAGGTAAGGGGCGACTGAGGTGCCGTCGCGCAGCTACGCTCTGCGAATGCCGCCACGCTTGCTCTACGCGGCAATTCCTGGGAAGCCCACGACCGGCGTCGGACGTTTTGCGACTGCTGTGATGATGATCATATAATGATGTTCTACTATGTATGTTTAATTGTATTGGGAGTATCTTCCCTATGTATCATAGTTTTATATACAGGTCTGGGATCCAGAATTACTTTGAAAATGTTTTAAAACCTTGCTAGATACATCAGACATCTATAAATGTTTTATAGATGTAGTAATATGATTTAAAATAAATAAATAAATATATTCCCACAACATCCCCTACATTGACCTAAATCCTTCATAAGTTGAAGCACTTGTGTTACGGATATCAGATAACAGAAGAATCACAAATATGAACTTAAATACATATATTTAACACCCAGTCACAGAACAAACATAAATATCATCATATTATAATATCTGTCCTGGGTGAGGATCGAACTCATGACCTTCGGCGCACAAGGCTGATGTAACCATGATATGGAAGAATAATGCCTCCTAACACAAGTAAAATTTTGCTTAAAGGCAACTCCTTCTACTTACTATTGTATTGTCATATTAGACAAAGTAAATTAAATAAACTCTGTATTTTATTTAACTCTGTATTTTAAACATCTAAAGAAACTATCACATTTATTTATTTATTACAATTTGTTAATACAATGAATTTTTTGTTGCAGGTATGTGATACTAAATAGGCAGTTATCAACGGTGAACTGTAAGTACAGGGTTATTTTAACTATCGTATTTTCTAAATGTTTTTACCATAAATCTTAAATTAACTGTAAATAAAATATTAAGTCAAACTGAAACTCCATTAAAATACGCGTATTTTACCGGCAGCAAATATTATATACTTATGTATAACTATATAAATTATTTTGCTACCGAATAACGTCTATCTGGACCGACCATCGCCTATCTGGACAAGATCCTAAATGCCAATCTTAAGTAAAGCGTCTTACAAGAAGCTGCGGCATTAACAGGACCTCCACCTGACCGATCCCGCGTAATCCCGCAGATCCTGCACAATCTCGCGCAATCCCGGTGAATCTCGCCAATCCCGGGGTCGCGACAGCTGTGCCGAGCGCATTATCACGCTGAGCGATCTCCGCGATTTGTCTCGTTGACCCTCAAGAGAGTAGAGCTATGAATGGCACGACATGTATCAAGTTTTATTGTAAATTTACCCCATAATCGGGAAATGGCAGAAATCAAGCAAATATGATTTTGCTTTCAAGTACAGGACGATTATAAGAGAATTAATATTTAAAGGATGAACAATTTAAAGAAAATATTTTTATGCAATTATCATCATACTGGCAATTGGAAGTCAACTGCTGGACATAGGCCTCTCCAAGAAAGGAGGTATTTTGCCCATTATTGGGCAAGCGTGTTGCCTGTGCATTTGAGCTACTTGCTTGCGAATATACCGCCATCTTTCGCTTCTGGTACTGTAGTCGCCTCTTACGACGCCTGGAAAAGTGGGAGGTATTATTCTACTCTACCAGTCTTTCTCAGCTTAAGTATATACTACGTTCACAGTTACACTGCAGGTTCAATACGCGACCCACCAAAATAGAGTCTGCTAGAAAACCTGGTGTTATTACACTCTGGTTTGTTGTTATTGTCTTTTCTACGCATGCATGCATCTTCAATACAAACCGATGTTGGTTCTCAAGACGCCGCTTATCTTTCCCTCCATTGTCTAATAGCCCGGGGTTGGTCGGGCATTACGCGCTCCCTGGATCACCCGCGTCCGGGAAAATGACCGGGATTAATTTTAATTTGGACTTTGATGTCCTTTTTGGCCCAATGGGTTGAGACTGTTGTTTAATTTGGGTCTATAGCTCGATTCATGTAAGGAAACATTAGAACTAATTACCAGTTTTGGCCTGCACTCCCTTAAAGTGACCATTAGCCATTGTTTATATGGTTTAGGGTTGAATTGTACCTATACTTGACGTGTTTGTATACGCCTTCACGTGTCTTTCTTTGTTATGTGTTATAGGTACATACAAATTTATAGGTAAGAGACTAAAGAACGGGAGTAAGACTCTCACGGTACCTGGATGAACGATTTAATATTTTACTACGTAGCCGTACGGGGTCGGGGCGGGCCACTAGTATGTATAAATACAAATAAATGTGGCTCATAAGGCATCATAAGCTTTACAAAGGTCGTCTGCATTGGCACCTCACTTTTACCTATTTCTACCCCCAAATAGTAGTGATTGCATTGCTGTGTTCTATTTGAAGGGTGAGAGAGTGAAATCACTGGGTAATGTGACATAATATCTTCAGTTCACAGGGTTGGCGACATGATAGTGATATCCTTGTGATGACAAGAGCGTCTAAAGGCTTCGGTCACGTTTACCGACAAGCGGATCGTAAGATTGTTTGCTGATTTCATAATAAAAAAATCTTGAGATTCGATTGAGCTATTCGGCTATACTCTTGCCTTTTATTTTCGTAAAACAGTTATCTTAGATTGTCAATATAAACACAACTCTCACCTGTTTCTACCGCCAAGTAGCAGTGTTCGCAATGTTTTGTTCCGATCTGAATGGTGCGAGAGGCAGTGAATTTAATGGGTTATGTAGCATAATATCCTCAAGCCACAAGGTTGGCAACGCGTTAGTGATATCCTTGTGATATTACGTGCGTGATATTACGTGCGTCTATAGGCTGCAGTGACGCTTACTATCACGCTGCACTGGACTGCACGCTTGTTTGTCGATCTGGTCTAATAAAAAGAGCACAACATCTCTTACTTTAATACGGTTAATAAAGATTAGAAAATACTATAAATATTTATAACAAATATATAATTTAAGGCAGACGGAATTCAGTCAACGGCACCTGTTAAATAAAATGTACAATAATAAAAACATTTATGTACCTGGACGGGTGCCAGAAGTGCTTTTAAAATGGGCAAACTTTAATTTGCAGACGCATCTGATACGGAAATAACGGGCAGCGCCGGGGGCAGCGGGCTGTGCATTATACTCGGCAAAGTTTAAATGACTGCTCTGATTTATTGCCGGTGGTTGAGATATCGCATATATTTGTATAATTTTAATAATTACTTTATTAACCGGTGCGCCTTGACTTTGTCCTGGTATTAACGGGCCTGATGGCGCAGACAGGTATCCTATCTTGTTCGCCAAACGTTGTGAGTTCGATCCCCACTCAGGTCAAATATTTATATGGGGATTATTGTGTTTATTCTATGTGTGGGTGTGAAATATATGTGTTTAAGTTTTATAATTATGGTTCCTCTATTGTCTGATGTACCAAGTGCTTAATGGGGCTTATCACCAATTCAGGTGTTTATGTGAGATTGTGTAAATTTATTACTATTATCAGTTAGATTACCCTCATCATCATCATATCAGCCATAAGACGTCCACTGCTGGACATAGGCCTCCTCAAGTAATCTCCAATAGGGCCGGTTGCATGCGTATCCTGTCTCCAGCGCGTTGCTGCGGTTTTAGTAATATTGTCTGTCCATCTTGCTCTAGTTAGTAATTAATCGTGATGCGTACAATGTTTGCTAAACTATTAGTTTCGAAGACGATATCAATAATCTATTCATATATTGGCCTGGCTCCAAGTTAAGTCGCTCAAAGCACTTGTATTACGTATGTCAGACAGCAGAGGAATTATAAATATAATACTAAAATACATGTACCAGACGCAGAACAAATACAAATATCATTATATAATAATATTTATTCCATAATCCAGACATGATCAAAACATATATATATATATATATATATATATAATACAATCATGTAAGAAGTGATCGTTGGTAGCTGTGCTAGTTTTAACCTGTGTTACAGCTGCCTGCGTCTTCCATCATGTTCAATTTTATATATATATATATATAGCATAGCGCATATAAATACTTGTCCGGGTGGGAATCGAACTTACAACCTTTGGCGCACAATATAAGATCACCACCGTCCGCGCAAACGAGGGCGTCAAATATTAGGATAGATAATGTTAGTTTTTCTTATTAATGAACAAATTTTTACCATATTGGCTTTATATCCGAATCAAAAATAACAAAAGACATAGACTGAAAGTCATACAATAACCGCCTCGTTATTTTTGTTTCGTTTATATTCCTTTATCTAAATAATGGAGTCAACACGCCTATTACCGCTAACAACAAGCCAATCAAGCCTAGCGACACGAACCGCCCAAGTTTCGAGATTGGACATGATTTACTAGTATCAACTTTAATAAGCGGCAGACGGCGCGCGCGCCGCCCAAGATATATTGCCTGTAAACTTCATTGATATGATGGCGATATCGTTATTTATCACTGGCTGCTGCCCGTGAATTCGTAGGGTTTATTAAAATGTAAAAAAACTACCTTATATGTACCGCATCTTGTTTCTAAATACACACGTAGGTTTTAAGTTTTTACCTCATAAAGGTCGTCTGCATTGTTACTTAGTTTTCATTTATTTCTCCCGCCAAATAGCAGTGTTCGAATTGCTGTTCCGATTTGAATGGTGAGAAAGGCTGTGAAATTACTGGGACTAATTGTATCTTTATATCATACTTCATTTTATGTTTAAAGCAATAAAATTAAATATACGTATTTTAAATCTATTATAAAACCCTGAGGTAGCAGCAAAGTAGAATAGTACCTCCCTCTGTACCAAGTGACGTAAGAGGGAACTAAGGTACTAACACCGACAGATTATAGTATGTCCATCCGAGACATTATAACTCCAATGCACAGGGTGGGGATGGGCAGCAGCATTGCTGTCGTAAAAGCTGCGCTTTGCAATTGCCAACCCGCTTGCCCAGCGCGGCAATTATAAGCAAAGTTCCTCCTTTCTTTGGGAGGCCTATGTCCTGCAATGGACTTTCAACGGTTGTAATAATGAATTATGCGTATTACAAATTAAATTAAAATCTAAAACATAATCATGTAGACAATAAATAAATTGCTTCATTTATCTTTTGCATTTATCAGTTCCGGTGTCATAATCGCTTCATACGACACCAATCAGGTTCTATACAAGCCGCGGGTGCGCAACCTTTATCATTGGCTATCGCTGCCCTTTGCCTGCCCTGATGATTTACGATCACCGGCGACTTAACAACGGCACGCGCAGGCGTTGCACTTCGCAGCCACGCTCGCACTCGTCATTAATTGTCTGCGGCGTGTATTGTTTTATGACGTAATAGGCTGTTTTTTTCTAATTATAATAATATCGATCTTGAATTAAATTTCTGATTTTATTTTACTGGCAACGCCCCGCGTAGTTCTGATTCTCACGACAGTAAATAAATACAGTAAAAGTTGTAAGCTTTTCTTTATAACAATAGCTATCTGCCAATGATGTTGACGGGCCCGATGGCGCAGATGGAAGTGATCCTGTCTAGTGCTCCAAAGGTAGTGGGTTCGATCCCCACCCAGGGCTAATATTTATATGATGATATGTCTGCGTGTTATATATATACATATATATAATTAGTATATTATTGATTCCTCTGTTGTCTAACGTCCGTAACACAAGTGCCTAAGCGTTTTATAATGAAATGAGGTAAATTTATGAGATGTTGTGAGAAAGTATCATTTTTATTATAATGAAAATCCGATTAGTTAGATTCACAAAAAGTGATATAGCTAATAATCTTTATTAGGAACTTATAACATTTAAAAAAAAACTGTAAAAAACAGAGAACTGTCGTACTAATTTCGTACTACCCTTTTACCCCGTGTAAAAATTGTATGAAAGTTCTGAAAGGGATTATCGTCAAGAAAACTATTTTACACTTGTTGTATGACTACTATTGAAGACCCTTCATAATGAATTCCATTCGAATAACCTTCATCTTAGTGCTACCCTTTTAAAGGGTAAATTTTCTTCCTTGCTTAGTGCTCCCTTACGTTATAAAAAGGAACCCCTGTGCATCAAGTTCTGCGTTGATATGTAAGCCAGTCAGTCAGTTTCTACTTTTACATCTAAAGATTCATAAAAGTACTTTACTTATAAATCGTCAAAGTGTATTGTCGTATATCGTCACTGATATATTTATATATATAAAATAATCTCTATTCTGTTAACATTAAGGACCACGTTCTTTCTTGTTCTGCTAGTTTAGTAAAAAGTATTCTGATTCTCGTGATAAATATAATTATGACAAGATCTTATAAATCACTTAAATCACATATGACAAGGGCACAATAATTACATGTATAATACTTAAGCACACATATATAACGCCCAAACATACAATAAACACATATGTTAACCACATAAATATTTCACTTGGGTGGGGACCCAACCCATGACATTTGATGCACAAGACAGTTACTACCGAATGCACCAACGTAGCCTTTAACATGTCTCTACAAAAAAATATCATCAAACCTAGTAATATTACTGCAATTTTAAACCTTCAAACTCGATATTACCTAACTACATACATACATCACGCCTGTGTCCCAACGAGGTAGACAGAGACTATAGATCTCCACTTGTTACGATCTTGGCATACTTCTCTCGCTTCCTGTACTCGCATTAGTCCTTTAATACACGCTTGTTGATTTTTATTACTTCTGACCTGGCCCTTCTTTAATACCTCTTCTACCTGGTTACGATATGTTCGTCCAGGTCGCCCTATACCAACTCTCCCAGTGACTTCCTTTCTATATATCTGTGCAGTTATTTCACTTTCATCCATCCTTTATACATGTCCAAACCATCTCAATATTTCTTTATCTATTGTTGTCACAACATCATCTCAACATTCCTTTCTCTATTATTGTCATAACGTCATCTTTTTCACCACATTGTTCTCTGATACTAAGTCACCTTGTTAGTTAAAATAAACAAATAACGCAAATGCAAAACAAAGAATCAAAAATAAGCAAAATCCTTATACAATCGGTCCTATTGGAGCCTCACTTGAGGAGGCCTATGGCCAGCAGTGAACGTCCTGCAACTGATATACAGTTTACGTAATGATGCCGGAATAAACGTTTATGTTGATACACATCCGGTGCCGACTACTTAAACACTAGTTTAAGATCAGGCTAATTGAATGAACAATATATACTGTTTAATAGTACCTCGCCTTATACCAGGTGTCGTAAGAGGCGACTAAGTTACCAAAACCGACAGATGGCGGTATATCCATGCAAAAAGTCAGCTCAAATGTACAGGGCGGGGGTGGGCAGCAACTTCCCCTTCGCGAAAGCTGTGCTTCTCATTATCCTTTGTAGTAGTGTTCTACCGGACGTTTATTAATATATATTTTTATACCAGTATCAATAAGTAGACAGTATATAAGTTGTAGAACGTCCACTGCTGGCCACAGGCTTCCTCAAAAGAGCTCCATAGGACCGGTTGTATGAGAGTCTGCTTGTTTTTTTATTAGACCAGGTCGACAAACAAGCATAACGTCCGCATGATAGCAAATGTTCTAAAGACGCTCGTAATATCACAAGGATATCTCTACCCAGTCATTTCCCTGCATCCCTTGGAACACAGAAATGAGAACACTGCCATTTTCCAGTAGAAATGTGAGTGAGTTACTAATGCAGACGACCTTAATATTAGGTCTATCTCATTTAAACTGCAGCCTATTCTAGCCAAGTCATCTGTCCACTTTCTAGGTGGACGTCCCACGCTACGCTGGCTGGTGCGTGGTCACCATTCCAAAACCTAACAGCTCCATAATAATTTTAATTTGCTTTGAACTAAAGAAGCGTCGATCCACACTTGCCTCTCCACTCCAACAAACAATTCATCAGATAACCGAGCCAGCCTTATCGTGCGGTTTCGCTCGGCTTTCTACGCTTGTAGATAAATTTAATTGCGCGGCGCGTTCGGGCGTCGAACCCGCGCCCTTTCACGAACAGGTGCGGGGGTTCGTCGCGGCTCGTGTTATTTTGCGGTAATAGTTTCGAGATATTTAATAGGCAGTGTTGTGTTAAAAGAGAAAGTCAGTAAATGTCAGTTAAGGAAATATTGAAAATTCTAAATAGGTTTTACTTGAGTACAACAGAAGCTCGACTCAAGTGTTGCGATAATAAAATATTAACAGCCGTTAAATTTTAGGCAGTTTGTGGCTGTTCATTAGTGTTCCTTACGCCAACAATGAATGATTCCATCGTCATATCAGCCGGTGGCTGTCCACTGCTGGATATAGTTCTCCTCAAGATAGGGGGAAATTTTCCCATAATTGCCGCGCTGGGCAGGCGTGTTGGTAATCGCACATCGCAGCTTTCGCGACGGGGATGCTGCTGCCTGTGCATTGAGTTACACTGCAGAGGATGAATGTACTGCCATCTGCCGGTTCTGGTACCTATTTTACTTTGCCGGTACCCCACGGCTGATTCTATAGATATAGCCTATGGCCCTATAGACCTTTGCTAATGGGATGGGCATTATAACCTTTTCTTTATTTTTAATAAATTCTTACATGATTTATTTGACTCCGTGGTAAGTCACTTAAAGCACTATATGATTACTATAGAATTACTACCATCTGCGCCATCAAGCCCGTCATTAGAATCATCATCGTTTCAGCCATAGAAAGTCCACTGTAGCTCAAATGCAAAGGCTTTCTTTTTTATCGATTCGCGAACAACAACAAACCAAACAAAAAGAACACTATTTTTTTTAAGTTTTAGTTTATTTATCTGTCTGCTTGCTCTGGCTAATATCTAAATTTGATGGAAGAATCTATTCTTATGAAGAAAGAATAAAACAAAACATATTTTATCAAACTGATTTGTAAACGGAAACTTCAATAATGGAACAAAATATTTTTAGGTATAAGTTTTTAACAATGGAAACTAGGTCGCTATTACAATCTATATTGAACTTTAACAGCATGCAATTGAGTTCAAAATTAGTTGTGAAATTCTATCTGATTCGTATAGCTTCATTTGTGTATGTATTGTGGTATGTAGAAAGACGCGCGAAACTAAGTCTCACCGTCACATACTTGTAACGACACCTATCTATTCAAGGCGACTTTAAAGTAGTAAGCTTTGGATTAGTTTTACCTGCTCTAACTAGATGGCGTTAGTTGACCACATCGTATTTTCCGATGATTTTGCTGTGTGAAGCCATTGTTTAGTGTCGTTTGCGTCAATTATTTTAATAATAGCTGTGCCCGCGACTTCGTTCGTGTGGAATAGTTTTTTGGATACCATAGCTCTTTACCTTAACTTATATAAACTTTGAATGTCATGTTTATTTGTATCGAATTAATGGCTTGAAAAATTAGTTTCAAGTTTCTAGCTCTAAAAATAGAGATATTTCCATACAACTTTTCATCCCCACTTTCGACCTCTTACAACCCTTATTTCGAATTAAAAAATAGTCTAAGTCCTTTCTCAGCGTTTTAAGAATGTCTATGCCAAGTTTTATTTAAATCGGTTGAGAGGCTTAGGCGGAAAAGCGTAACAGACAGACAGACAGAGTTACTTTCGCATTTATAATAATAGTAGGGATGATGCAATGTCGCCGAAATTCAACCGATATGAAGAAGTTATGGCCAACTATAATAATTATTAGGTTCAAATAACAACAGATCAACCTGTACAAATCTGTAAAAATTTTGAACTCAATAACTCGCATTTGAAGTTTAACGTCTGCAGCGAGATTTTACAGATTTATTTCGGTTGAATTGTTGCTTTGTGTACTTATATTGTAAATGTTTTGTTTTTCAACAGGAATATATTACAATAATCTATTTTAATATGAATACTCACGTTTCCTCCTCCGTTAGCGCTGCCCGGGAAATAATATTTATTGGAAATCACACAACGACACAATACTAGAATATTTTATTACCTAAAGAACAACTCTTCTTATAACGGCTTTCACTTTTCTTCAAACAACAGTGATCACAGCGTCGTGAATCGATTTAGATATATAAAAGGAGAAGCTGCCTGACTGACTGCCTGACTGACATATCAACGCAGGGCCTAAAATATGAGGGTTAGAATCTTGAAATTCAGCAAGTTTGTGTGACACTTTGCTATTTGAAGTTATTCAAATGAAGGTTCAGGATGAAGGTTCTTCAATGAAAGTCATGAAAACCGTGATAAATATTTTTAAAAAACCCCCCCTTAAGGGAGTAATAGAGGTGTGGAAAGTTAGTATGAAAGTTCACTAATACTAGGTCTGCTCTACAATTTATCGCAGGAAAAGCCACAGGGCGCTCTAGTAAAACATACGTGAGGTTGTCGGAACACTAGTGGTGTCACAGCAACGCAGAGGTCAAAGTAGTTAAAACTATTTATAAATTTTGGATGTGACATCACGTGCGCAGGGATAGTATCTCTGAATTCACTCAGCATGTGTCATTAAGGAAAACCTACATACTATACATATATCATAGCTACAAACTTTGAGCCATAAAATTGACGCTGGACTATTTAATTTCCTGTCCATCTTATCTTAAGGGTCCGTTGTGTGTCTGTGCGTAACCGGTATTAAATCTTGTCCCCTACATTATGACTACTTTAGACCAGCGATCAACAACGTGCGACCCCCCTCCTTGCGGCCCGCGGACTTCGTGCATATAATAATAACAATACATCACATATCTCACACATAATTAAATTTTTCACACAAACATAAATATTTATCATATAAATATTTTTTGAAGTCAAGTCAAATATATATATTTTTAAATAGGCCTATAGGTACTTTTATGTCGTCAATAAAATCTATGAATATAGATTTGCTTATTACATTTTTACACAAATGACCGATGGCCCTGACAACCAGTGTTATAGAGCCAATTAAACAAATTGGTGAGTGTCCTACTTTAATACGGGATCGGGACCGAACCTATGACCCTTGGCGCATAAGATAGCAGCGCCATCAGGCCCATCGTAAGTCTAATAAAGTATAGCAAGCGAGTTCACAAAATTAGCAAGTACTTATGTCATTTTTATTGTTACCTTTAATCATCACATAAGCCATTGGAAGTCCACTGCTGAACAAAGGCCCTTTTCAAGTAAGGAGGAATTTTGCTCATGATTGCGGCGCTGGGCAGGCGTGTTGGCAACCGCAGAGCGCAACTATCGCGACGGGAATGCAGGTGCAGCTGCCATTTCCCGCTCTGCACTTTTGAACTACACAATTGAAACTTTTTTAAATTGAAATTTTGAACTACAAAACTGATTGTAACAAATAGGCTAAAAAACTATTAAAGCTATTTTGGGTGTTTTTTTCGATAACAGCAAGCTAGATTTTTCTGGAGTAACGTTGCCCATATTGTAATAACTAAAAAAAATTACCATTATCCATTTTAGGTAGGTCCTACCTAAAATGGATAAGTATAAATGTGATTTGTATCTTACACGTTGTTAGCGATCATATTATTTAAATCATATAAGAGTATGGTTATCATTATTAAATCATCAACGAGGAATATAATCTGTACTTTATCCTCATATTCTTACTGGAAATGCAACTACGGGTACTTCGGAGAGCTGCTAGTAGGTGAATATAAAAAATTAAAATATCAGTAGTAATACGTACATATTTATCATCGTCATCATCATATCAGCCACAAGACGTCCTCGGCTGGACATCGGCCTCCCCAAGTAATCTCAAATATTATATTAATATAAATCGGCAAACGCAACTGGCGCGTCGCCAAACTTGTGACCTGGGGACGTTATGTTATACCACGAAACTAAGTGACTCCCAAGTAAGCCAGTGAATGTCCCGCTAAAATCGGTCCAGCCCTTTTCGACAGAACAAACAGAAAGACAAGATGATTACTGTATATACTTTCATTCTTTTCGTGAAGACCGGCAAACAAATGGGAGAGAGCAAGGAATATTCAAGACATTAGATACTCCTATCGAAAAAAAGCATTTGGTTCAATGCCAAAGTAGTCGGTAACAGTAAAAAGTGAAAGAGATGAATTGTTAATTATATAATACGCATGTAGCTTTTGTTATCCTGATTACTAATAGGGGAGAGATTTTTTTATATCGGTAAAGTAGTTTTTGTGTGATATAGTAACAAATATGTATTCCAATGTTTCCTATTACTATGTAAGTAAAAAAAATCAAAAAGTACATCTTTGATCCAGAAATACATCCTTGTTTCAGACGACGGCACGACTCGCAAAAGACGTCTCGCTTATCCTGTTTTGTATGCATCATAGCTTTGTGCGACAACTATGTTGGTCATCATTATGATTACTTGTGAAAGTGTTATGTATTTTAAATAATGCTAAATTCTATTTAAGATGATTATTTACAAAAAAAAATAATATGTCTCAAGTGTCAGGTGGGACTCGAACCCGCATCTTTTCCATAAGTGAATTCCCCTGGCGTAGGAAAGATATGGCGGGTTCGATTTCCTCCTGACACCTGCGTAAAACCTCTAAAAGTAATTATCCATTTCTTCAATCTTTATCGATTGCTTCAATCTTGGAAAAGTTTGAGTGTTTGTGGGTCTCAGCACAAGACATCTAAGCACACTAGGAAAAAATCGACTTGCCCGCTAATGTCTTGGTAGCGTGACAGTGGCACGGTCTCTCGCTACGTAAATAACGCTTTCATTATTACAGAGAGACGCAATTACGTCTTCTTTTCATTTATCCCAATTATTGGAATAATTTCATTTTATATATTTAAACTCCTATATTTATGGTCGATGTTTCTTTGTTTTTATGTCGAGACGTCAAGCTTTGCGGTAAACGTTTTTAATACTAACAAAGTAGATATCAGATTGTTATAATTTCTTTTATTAATATTAAATGCGCTTTGAAATTTGTCAAATAATAGTTTTGTCATTTCTTGCGTATTTAAACGCCGACGCCTTTTTTAAGATGACATGACGCTTGAATAACAGAATCTGGTTTGTCGTGACATTTGATTATGTATAATATCATCATTATTATCAGCCATTGTAAGTCCACTGCTGGACACAGGCCTCCCCAAGAAAGGAGGATTTTCTGCTGCTGATCTCGGCATCTTCCTGCACCTACGTCACGACACCTGGTATAGGTACTATTCTACTCTGCCGGTACCTCACGGCACATATAATATGTTCATAAACTACAAATAATTAGATTAGCTTGGAAAGGAAATTTTCTTTGTATTATTTTACAATACGTCTTTGTGGAGCATTCATAGAACAATCAGCTATTCTGTAACGGTTGCAAGTCGCAATAATAAATTTGACTTTATTTCTTCATCGTTAGGTTGAAATTAGCAAATTTCAATGCAAATATCGAATTAGGTTGCACGTTCATAACCATAATAATATTTAATACTCTTGTGTTATGTATTGAGAATAAACACGGCTTGATTTAAATGATTGCTCGCTCGTGGCTGGGAGTTCAAAATAGATGGTACTCAAAATAACAATTAGACAACGTTATGTGAAGTTTCAAGGCTGTCCATACGTTTGTAAAATTGATTTTATTCCCTCGAGCTTAGCGGAGGCATGGTGTAAGATTGTATAATGTTATTTAGTTTTAACAAAATATAATATACACAATAAAAGTCCTGGTATACACTAAAATTTCGTCCCAATGCGTTCCACGGTGGCAAACGCAATTCATCGTCATCATTATAGCAGTCGTAAGCGTCCATTGCTGGACAGTGCCTCCGCAAGAAAAGGGGAAAATTGCCGCGCTGGTCAAGCCGCAAACGTGGTGCCAATCGCAGAGCGTGACTTCGCGACGAGAATGCCGCAGCCCATCTCCACCCTGTTGTATTTCAGCTACACTGTTTCAAGTGGATTTACCGCATTCCCAATTGCTAAGTGGAATTTTGTACAGTACGTCACACGTTGGGTTCAACTGAACGACGTAAACAAAAGCCGTAACCCTGGCATTTGAAACGCAACCATAAATTAATTGTGTTAAGTCGATAATGAATTACGTTGATAAGGACGAGCCAGTCGTTCGGGCCTGTCACGCCGCGATACGTCATCAAACATCAGCCCTCGCTGTGCTCATGTAAATTGAGTTCTATGGGCCTCTGTTATTGGGGGTGGTTCGGGTTGGAGGGCTCCGCCGCCGCCGGGAGGGGTATCGACCGCTCGCCATCTCTGTCAGACGCGTCCCGGCGCGCGGCGGCGATGCACACGCGTTCTCGCCGCAGAAAAATGCCCGTCACCCCGCCACTACCGCAATGTGTTGGCGCCAAGTGACAAAACTGCAAAAGGTTTCGCTCATAGTGCTCTTTTACCTGATTGTTTACATGTTGATCAGATACGCGATGACGCCGAAGACGGAGATGTACTTCGTGGAGGAGGAGCTGAGGGTGGGCAGCAAATATGCGCTCATGTTCGTGGTGTCCCCGCACACGCCGGCGTTCTCGGATGCTGACGGTGCAGGCGTGTTTGCATCTAGGCGGTGCGGCAAATGCTTCGTGACCAATAACAGAGGCTTTCTCCCGATGAGCGAGTACGACGCTATTTTATTTTACGGCAAAGTTAGCACGCTGTCCGAGTCACCAGCATTCATGGAGCCCGGCAAGAGATACTTCATCGACACCAGCAAGCGGTGCGTGAGCAGTAAGTTCAGCAAGTGCAGGCGCGAACCGGTTATTACCTCGTTCGGCAGCGAGGAGTCGTTCGACCTCTGCAGCCTGTGCGAAGATCTTATCAAGAAGCGCCTTAGAGACCAGATTGAAGTGTGATAATAATATTCTTAGGAGAGTAAGTTGATTGGAAATGCCTTGCTAGTGTAAGAGTGCGCGCGTACCTGCATCGACGAGCCCCGCCAAATGTTAGTTGACAATTATAAATATTGAACCATAGTTATAGGAAAAACGGTGCTTGGCTCTTTTAAATTTTTCAAGTATACCGTGTTGTATAATTTGTAATACATTTCAAAAAGATTACAAATCAATCAGAAGTATACTCAGTGTAAATAAAAATTTAAAATACCTATTTACTTGCTATCGATCGATTAAATATTTTTGTTAGATATCTGATAATTTATTATATGAGAGTTTTATAGGAGAAGTTTTTCTTAAAACCAATGATATAATGCTGCAATACTGATTTTGGGTTTATTTATAGCGATCTCAGCACATGATTTTTATTAAATGTCCATATTTTATTTGTTTTTTAACACCGAGTATCTTACAAGTCGAACATAACCGGCTATTATTGTGATTATTTACAATTATCTATTAGAAACACTAGAATGATGATTGTTACTTTTTTTAGGATTTTTATGTGTTGAAATACGTCGCTAACGACAGCCAGTGTGCGGAAAATGATTTTGTTTATTCATAAAGTGTAAGAAAAGAGTATATAGTAAACTAAAGAATCAATTTGAGTATGTAATGTATGTGACAACATGGTACTCGTCTAACAGAAGAAAAATATGGAATTTGAGTAATGATATTATTAAGTGATCGCTCGTCCAGGGTACTTGTTGCGAAGCTTAACTGATTTGCGGAGAATGCAAGTAAAACCCGAAAAAATGTATAGTCGATTCTATATACAGTGATGTATATTCTGTTTGTAATTCTAATGTAAGAAATGTAAGGATTTGTTAATGTAAGCTATTTTATACCATTTTGTTGTGCCATGTGAAGCTGGTGTGGTGGTAGATGTTGGCTGTTGTTGTTCAGTCAGATGAATCCATTGCCGATATCGTAGTTTCAAACACTCATTGACTTTATTCTGAGGTGTGTTGGGTTGCATGCGTTCTACTTGAGGACACGTGTAGATATTTCCTCATTGGGTATTATTTCTTGATATTAAGTTTAATATATGAACTACCATCGTTCTTTCTGATTAATTGTCAACTTTTCGTGGTTTGGTTGAAGATTGGGGCATTTTTGTGTGTCAGTAATATATGTCGGAAAAGCTATATGTACAATGATTAAAAAGTCTGTATTAGCACTTACTAGTAGGTAGGAGCATTACAAAATAATAGACATAATAAAAGGTTTTTTTTTATAAATTATAAACGTTTAGAACAAGCGTCTTTAAAAACAACCAAAATAGTAAATAAAATATACTTTTTCCTGCCATAGACAACCGATAATTACAAGAATTTACTACTAACAATAATATTGAATAGGAAATATTATTATATTAAATATAAAAAAAAAATGTAGAAGATATATAAAAGAAATAAATATTGAAATCAATCGTGTCCGTATGCGCCGTGGATCGAAATGCATTATATTAGCGATTGATATGTTAAAATATATATATATAATTATTGTTAACTTTTGACGAGCACTATGCCTGAGGAATGACTTAATAATGTGCATAAATATGTTGTATATTGTTTTTAATATATAAAATACATGCCATATTATATTGGATTTTTTTTTATGTCATACACAATATAGATTAGGACCAGCAAGGAAGAATCGGCAACTATTAAGCGAGGGTTGGCGTTGAACCTACAAACTCTCTTGAATTGAGTCCGTGATCATTTCTATTTTACTGCATTGCGCAGCCATCGTAAAACCACATTTTCCCATGTAATTTCACCAACTTAAACATATCCTTACAAAAAAAAACGCTTGTTCTGTCTTATTGGGAAAACTGGTGTACCAGACTTTGCCGTGAGGTCACGTTAAGAGTTACTTTTATTATGCCGTGTGGTACCGGCAGAGTAGAATCGTACCTCAATCTGATGGCGGTAACCGAGTCAGTATATAGCTCAAATGTATAAGGTGGGGATGGGCAGCAGCATCTTCGTCGCGAAAGTTGCACTCTGCGATTGCCATCATGCTTGCCCAGCGCGGCAATCATGGGAAAAAATTTGCCTTTTCTTGGGGAAGCTTTGAGACTAAACTAAGCATAGATTAGAAATATATTTTTTTTTTTTATTAATTTCCACAACATCTCAAACATCGACCTACCCCGTGGTCAGTAATGGTAAGTAAGGCTTAAATTACTTGTCTTAAGGACGCCAGACAAATACATATATTTAACACCCAGACACAGTACAAACACAAATATCATAATATAAATATCACCCTGGCTAGGAATGGAAACCACGACTTCATGACCACGACCTCAGGACCATTTGCGCTATCGGGCCCATAAAATAATAATAATAATACATCAGTCAAACGAATATAAAAATAATTGCATACGAATTTAAAATACAAGTAGTATAGGCGGAGTTATCGCATGGAGCGATCACCTCCAGTAACTTTTTGCTTTGGAAAAAAGCAAAAAGAAAATAGCCAGTTTGCAGTAGCTCTGACAGGGATCGTTTCCAAGAAGTTTAACACTACGCCGTCCTCAATGAGCGACAGTATGCCTGCGTATGTTCACCATTTATCCACGGAACGCCCGTGTAAACTCTCTCATTCATGTAACTCAGTAATGGATATCTTTCAGAGATTATTTATCTCACAGTTAGACCTGTATAATTCTGGGTCATCAGATAGGAATCATTTCCACTCGTGCGTGCAAATTAACATTATAACCTCCTCTGCAGTTTTTTATTGACTATTGACGTCAAGGCTATACAAATACTTGTTGAAGTTGGTATAATTTGTATCATGAATATGAAAAATAGTTTTTAATTTCAGTACCCCATCAGTCTTACTTTACGAGCGTGCAAGGGAATACCATCCCAATTTTGTATCGAATCCCATTTAGGACCAGTTTGAAACTGGATTCATCTCCATGGAATTCTACCTGTGTATCGCCAGCACCGGGCGGCTCCAGCAAAAAAGTTTAGTCAGGCACAAATGCTAAATATATAAGTAGAACCAATTTTTGCGTACACTATCGCACAGACAGAATGTGTAATCTGTGCTATTAAATTGTAATAACATATCGGACAATGACGTTATCAGCGACTCTTCAATGAAACTGATAACCTTCTTAATTAAATTCGACCTTTCATTCGAGTTTACAATTCTTTTCAAGTTCACTTTCAGTTTTCGACATTCCACACAACTTCTTGTAACAATCTGCAACGTTTTGGAGAATGTTGTGTATTCAGTACACTGTTGGACATAGGCAAGAAATAGATCACACCACATCATCAATCCACAAGAAATAGATAATTTTTCCCATAATTGCTGCACTGGGCAAGCGTCTAGACAATCGCGAAGCGTGACTTTCGCAGCGAGGATGCTGCGGCCCATCCCCGCCATGTGAATTAAGCTACACTGTTTTGGATGGATATACTTCCATCTGTCGGTTCTGGTACCTTAGTCACCTCTTGCGATACCCGGTACAGGGGGAGGTACTATTCTACTCTGCCGTTACCCCACGGCATAATACAAAACTTGTAAGTGTTTTGCTGTTGGTGTACCTTTTACAATAAATAAACTAATATAACCAAGTAATATAAATAGAACTGTTTGGAGCTAAATATAAGATTTTATAAATGTCTGACGATTACGGTGACCTTGTTCATTAAAAATAAAATGTAGAACAATATTTGAGATAAGAAGTTAGCTAAAATAACCACGGGCGGTGGCTGCCCTTGACTTTTTTTTCCTGTGGAGTCCGCGTTGTATGAGTACCATCGCTGGAGGAACATATGCCGAAAATGTCAGAAGTCTTAATGAACATATCATCTTGTTTATTGTTTCTTCATCACAGAAATAATGTTCGAGTGATTTATGTATGTATGCTGTGACAATATGGTTCGTCATTTATTGTGTTAAATAAAATTGTTTCGTCGTAAATGATATTTTGGAATCTTTGAATAAATTTGGACATTGCTTAATGAAACTTGAAGACTGTGACAATTTGAAACAGATATTGTTAGCAGTGCATCAGGCGCAACTTAAATCAATGTTCTAAAATAGCAGTAGTTTTTTTTCTATTACATTTGGTATGTGTTAGCAAATATCCCGACCAAATGAGTCCAGGCGTTAGATTGGTTTAAGCTGGACCATACAGACGGAAGTATACGTTCGTATGGATTTAGAAATGCAGTAATTTATCATTACAAGCACTTCAATGTAATCAACCATGTATGGGTTCGATTCCCACCCAGAGAAAATATTTATATGATATTTGTATTTTTCTGTGTTTTGGTATTAAATATATGTATTTGAGTAGTATATTTGTGATTCCTTTGTTATCTGACTTCCGTAACACAAGTGCTTTAAGCGACTTACCACGGAGTCAATGTATGAGATGTTGTGGGAATTTATTTTTATTAATTGCCTCGGTATATATGAATAGTAACAGAGAATTATATTATACATTAATATCTGACTTGATATACTCAGGACTTAATGTGAAATGTTGATAGACGCATCGTATGTTACATTAAAAGCTTCATTAAATTGTTATAAATGTAATATTGTTTGTACAGAACCAATTGCTATTTTTCTGATTGATGATTTAAAGATTGATCCTCGTAGTTCCTTGAGATAAATCCCTCGAGGGCAGTGGAGTCTAGTCATCATCAAAGCCGCCGCCAAACGGTCTACAGACGCAGACAGAGGACACTGCTGCCCATCCCCGCCTTATGCATATAGAGTGGATATATCACTATCCGTCGGTTCCGATACCCCAATTTTCTCTTAAAACTCGTGATATAAAGAAAAGCATACGATTCTACTCTGTCTTTAGTTGGCCCATAGTATGGTCGTCAAGCGACGTGCTTCTCAAACAACGTCATTACGTCAGAAGCCGTTACCAAGTTGGCAGTTCGAGAGAGATAAATATTTATATGAGTCGAAGACACAAAACAATTGTTTCTTTATTTGCATCCTAAATGTTCTTCTCGTCTATCAGTTAGGATATTAATTATGTTCAGTTGGTAGAGCTACTTTTTTACAAGTCCAGTCGTTAAACAAGCATACGGCCTGCGTGTTATCACAATGATATCACTAAGCCGTTGCCAACCTCGAGACTTGAGGGCATTATGTAATTTCACTGGGTCTGTCATCTTTAGCCGGGATGCAACGATGCTGCTTATCGGTAGAAATGGCTGAGAGGTACAAATACACTAATTAAAAAATTTCCCTGACCGAGTCAGGAACGACAAGACCCGTAAAAGAATCAATATTACCGATAAAACCCAGCAGATTTGTCAGTTGAAGTGGCAATAGAAAAAGTTGTTGGCCGTTGGCTGTTGGTTGGAAAAAGGGGGCAAACCTTTTTAAGTTTTAAAAAGTAAGCCACCAAATTTAGCGTAGCACGATCACCTATATATTGGACAGACGATCAGAATAGAAACTATGATACAATGCCTACGTTCAGAAGTGGACGGATATGATGAGAAGGAAAACTAGGAGAGAAATAAACAACAGGATGTATGCGCAGATGCTAGTGATCTTGTGCGCCAAAGGCCGTGGGTTCGATCCCCACCCATGACAAATATTTGTATGATGATATTTGTGTTTGTATTTGATATATATGAATCCTCTGTTGTCTGGTATCTGTATCTCAAGTACGTTAAGCGACTTACCTCGGAATCCGGTCAATGTATGATATGTTGTGGGAATTTTATAGTGTCCAATGATACCTTGTGGTTATTTATTTATTTTTGCAGAGTAACACTAGTCGACTGCATAATTCCATATACCGAACGCCTAACTGGCTATTTGTATGTAATCTGACGTAGGTAAATAATAGCACAGCTCTACGTGCCCCGCACGATAACACAATGAAGCGTTTGTATATTTTGCTCCATTCATGCGTATATCTATTAAAACTGCTATAAACATTTAGTTAATGATCTCATTATTTTTATTTATTCACTAATATTATTTTTATACAGGTTTGTATGTATGTAACGAATAAAATCAAATACTACTATGTAGAGCTAAATAAACAATTCTTTGAATATTAGATGGTTATTTTATTAAAAATGTATAGTCTATATACAATATTGTAAAAACCCCTACCTAAAGTTTAACTGTTACATATTAACCATTCTATATATCTAAAAGAGTAAGCAAAATTTTTACTTTTGTACGTCTGTAACAAATAAATTTTAAAACTTTGTTACATGAGGAAGAAGGTAAAAAAGGCACCTCATTCTTACCTATTTCTACTGCCAAATAGCAGCGTTGCTGTTTGAAGGGTGAAAGAGGCAGTAAAATTACTGGGTAATGTGACATAATAAATTCAGTTCACAGGGTCAATGATAAGCTAGTGATGTCTTTGTGATGACACGAGCGTCTATGGGCTGCGATCACAATTTCCATCGAATAGACCGTAAGCTTGTCTGCTGACTTCATAATATAAATATATATAAAAAATTCTGGACCGATTTTTAAATACTTTCGCACTTATGAAAAGGTACATTATTAACGACAAACTACAGTAACATTATACAAGTGTCGCCGCTGATCGAAATTTTCAATAGGCAGTTACACTAATATATATTATATATAATTAGCTCTGTAACTAAAACAGTAAAAACGGAAATACTTGAGATAGCCCGTCTAGTACAACTTGCGTGAACAGGTGCGTGCGAGTATTGGCGCCTGACCACCTGTACGTGTATATTTTTGGATAGAATGTTCTAGCATTTAAACGAACGAAAAACAGGCTCGACCAAAAAAATCTACTTAAATATATGTAATTTAAAACCGTTTTACAGAAAAAATATACTTAGGTGCTTTCTGACAAGATTGTTAATCAATCGAAGATTACATTTTGTATCCTTAACGGGTATAATTCATAAAACCCTACATAACACTTTAAGGCGCCCACTAAGTTACAGAAGGCGGTTATTTTAACACTAGTCGAATATCGCTTAGCCAAAAGTATTTTACCCAAGTCAATAGGGAGATATATGTTAATATATACAATAATAATAATACACTTTATTATACACCTTAAATTTACAGACAATAATATAATATTATATTATTAATAAAATAATATAATAGTAGGTAATTCATAGTGAAGTCTGTACAATTGGCTGCCTTATCGTATAGGGCGATTTCTTTCAGGCAAGCTTTGTATGGAAAATGTGTAGAAAACATATCTTAATACTTGAGGTAGTATGAGGTGAACCAATTAAAAAATTAAATAATTAAAAATAACATAAAAATATTACGCACACTCTCAAAACTAAAAACAATTATGAAATATATAGAGTACAAGTATAATATATATCTTATTAATAATTAAAACAGCCAACGGTACAAAATGAGAGTTGTAAGTTAAACACAATGATGTTTAGTCCGCGAGAAATCCGCTTGAGGTTGCTTCCTGTGGGTATTTTCCCGAGATCAGAAATAGTCTGCATTCCTCAGGGCTTAATCTATCTACATATCAAACTCACAGCTTAGGCCGTGAAAGCTTAGGCTGAGGTGGATGACATAGAAATTGTACGCAATAATTCATTATTATCATTACAGCCATTAAAAGTCCACTGCTGGGTATAGGCCTCCCCAAGGAAAGGGAGAATTTTGGGAGAAAATTTAATTTTATATGAGTGTCAAAAATTAGTATTATTATCATATAAAATCAAATATATTGTGATTTCTCTATTGTCTAATGTCCGGAACAAAAGGGCTTAAGTGACTTATTTCGGAGTTGGGTCATTGTATGACATGTTGTGAGAATAATGTCAATTTTGTACTGACGTTCCCGGCACCGTGACCGACCGACACACTGGCAGACTTATGGATGAGTAATAGGATTACTATTTAATGCGATGTCGTAAGTGTTATTCTTGCAGTTGACGCTGAAGGTGAGCTGAGCTGTTAATAAATAAATTAAAAAAATATCACTTTCGTATCGTCAAAAATAAATAGAAATACGAAGAACTAAATTGTATTATATACATAAAACTGATGACCCGACGGGATCATAGAGTCATCTAACATTTAAATTAGCCTACCTTATATTAGTCTGCCGGCATCAGGCGGGTCTCAAAATTAAGTTTGAAAACCTGGTGGTGAAAGGTTCCATCAACACTATTATAATAAAGTACTGTTAGTGGAACCCATGGAAGCTGACAACCGTTGCTATAAAGCTAGGTTAGAGCTATTCAATCCCAATAAATATATGACGCGACTCAACGAATTTCAATGTGACAAAGACAGACAGACAGTTTAATATATATGGTCTACTTCAAGTAAATCTGTGGTATCTTCTATTAACAATACTTATGTGTTATTGCATTTAGAAACATACGCAGTTGTTATATTGAAACTAACGGTCGATTTCCTGTATTTACGAGTACTTATCTTTCGGAATGATTGCACAATGTACTATAAATTTAACCTATGTATTATTCAGATGTATGATTTATTTTTTAGTGTAGTGTATTAACAATCCGTTAATTAGTTGCCGTTGGGTACTGGCAGAGAAGAATAGAGCCTCCCCCTGTATCAGGTGTCGTGAGAGTCGACTATGGTTCTAGAACTAGAAGGAATAGTGTAGCTTAAATACACAGAGTGGGTATATGCAGCAGCATCCACATCACGCAATCTGCGCTCTGTGTTTGTCTATGTCCAGTCGTGGACTTTTTACGGCTGGTATGATGATGATGACGGTATTAGTTCTACTGAGAAACCATAACGACTTCTACAAGTTATTTTGATTTACTTTGATATCATGTTAAGTTTTTGCAGTTGTGCTACTATATGTTGGCATATATTTATATCTGTGGGTAGGGAAAAATCATAGTATTAACAGAGGGATTACAAATATATTACTTAAATACGTATACTTAACACCCAGACTCAGAAAAAATACAAATTTCATGGTATAAATATTGGCTCTGGGTGGGAAACGAACCCACGATTCTTGGCGCACAAGACAAACTATTCTAGCAAGAAGTATTATTTTTTGTATCAAAAACCGTTTTATACTAAATACCGTCTACTCATGTTCACTTGCGCAATATTGTAAAATAGTTAAACGCAGCAGATAATTCGATGGCCGCTCGACCTCCCCAATTGGAAAAGGCTGACCATTTAATTGATATAACTGTATCCGTGCACAATAAAATGGGCATTTCCATCCGATTGCAAAATGTATCCTCGACCGCAGTATAGCGAGCAGCGAGCCGCTCGCAACTCCTGCTTCCTCCGCGAGTTGGGCAACTCTTCAGTCGAACTCGGGACCTGGTGATCTGAACGCGTTTCTGATGAAAATATGTTACTAAGGTTCGCTGTATTGTGTTGTGCGTGCTATCTGGTGGTGGTTGGTATCTTTGGTGTGCGGTTGGTATTACCATACGTATTGAGTGAGTGATCTGAGCTGTGTTCCTGCTCCGTACTGAAAATTTATTTGAACGCTCATTGCCTGAATATCTTTTCAAATCGTATCTTATTCTAATGTGTACGTTGTGTAAGGTTCATAAGAATAAAAACACACGCGTATGTAAATAAACACAATTATCTTTTGCACTGTCACCACTGCTATTATTTTCTACCGCTACCTCTTAACACTAAAACATTTAAAAAGAATTTGTATACTGCAATTATGCCAAACTAACAGGTTTCCTGATTCCTGTAAGACAATAGACTATATTAAAAAGTTAAACAGTTCGGATTTAAATATATATATATTTCAAATCGACTTCCAATTGGAATTAATTACAAATGCAAAGGTCATATAAATAAAACTGAAGATAGAATTAATTTCGTATTTAATTTGTAGATAAAACATATTATTAATTGAGTCTTTGGTCGTTTCGTGATAAACTTTCATCTCACGGCTATATCTGCTTTTGGGGTTTTAAAGGTTGCGATGTCTTTGAGAATAAAATAATGATGAAGTATTATATTTTTGATTCTTCTGTTATCTGATGTTCGTAACGCATGTGCTTCAAGTGACTTATTTGGGAATCAGGGTTATGTATGAGATGTTGTGGGAATTTATTTCATGTTTAATATTACCAAACTAACAACAGGCATTTCAATTAATTTGCAACAAATTCTGGAATGTTGTTTTAATATTATGTAACAGAGAAATTTTACATGAATGTTTATTACTTTACTAGGGCAGAAGGGTGTTACAGATTTAAATAACATTTAGTACAGGAATAGATTATATATATAATGTGATATAAATTGACAGTTTTGGAATAAAACGGTAAAAGATAGGACCGTTTTGTAATATATAGCCAAAGATATTGTTGTAGAAATTTATTAGATATTGATAAAGTTACGTCGGAAAATATTTTTATTATAAATATTGAACGTTTGTGTCCGATTCGGTTACATACAGTTACCGATTTTACGAATGTATTTAATCAAATATCCGATATTTTCGGATACGGAGCTCTGTAACATCACTATTTCTTTTGCAGTTGCATTTGCGTTACGCAATAGTCGTGTCGGTGTTAACTCATTCATCGAGTTAGCAATCACCAAGTACATATTGTTAGCAAATATTGACTTCATTATATACTTATGTTTGTATATATTGTACTATAGACGGTCCCTGGGGCGCAAATACTAGAGCCCCTAACTTGTGCGCCAAAGGTTCGATCCTCACCACATGAATATTTTTATTTGTTCTGTATCTGGGTGTTGTTTATATGTATCTAAGTATTATATTTGTGATTCCTATGTTGTCTGATAACCTCCTAACTCCTTAACTTTAAATCTGTTCAAAGTATAAGATATGTGATTTTTTTGTTAAGTCACTAAGTCTAATTGTTGATGGCTTTATCAGAGACTTGCTCATCATTTTTTGAGTCTCGCTTTACACAGATGAGGAAATATTTTGTTTGTTTTGTATACAATTTAAGAAAAATAAATGCTTAGGTCAATCAAAGTATGCTTTTAGCATTTTTTGGAAAATACTCTCACGATTTTATCCTACCCCACAGGCCGTTAGTTACATTTTGGTGTTGGGCGAATTTCTCTCCCTTCCTTCTTTTGTTGTGAAGCTGGTCACTGGGCATTCCGGAAAAATGTGTAGTACATTACTAAGGAATGCACTTGTATTTCTGGACTTAGTTTAACGTATTTGCCATTGTGCACAAATTTACAAGCATATGCATTTCACAAAATGTATTCACTCATACAGGTTAAAGTAGATTGCACCCAACCTTTACAGCTAAGCTCTCAAATCCTTCAGTGTACATTGTGACATTCATAAAAAACCAGAGAGAAGTAGTTACATCTGCATATTTTTTCTAGATATAAAGTAAAAACTATCACTGCGCTAGCAAAAGCACTACGCTTATTTTTGTTAAGTCACGAACAAACATACAGCCATCAAGATAGCTTTTGCACAGCAGTCTGTAGATGCTGGTATTGTCACAAGGATATCACTAGCGCGTTGACAACCTTGTGATTTGCAGATAATTTGTTACATTACCCAGTAATTTCATTGCCCCACTCACCTTTCAAATTGGAATGCAGCGAGCACTCACTACATTGTTAGTAAGCTAACCGTGTAGATGACTTTGTATAACTTGCACTAGATTAGCTTAGCTGGAGCTGGATCTAACAAGTTCTTAGAATATCGTCCACCTTCAGATGCGCAGTCCTATTGACCAGCACATTGGCGTTAGTCCAAGCGGATCTGTTCTCGAAGGCCACAAGGACGAAGGCTGACGAAAGGGACCTTCGGAGCAGTGTGTTTGACTTCATCATAGTAGGAGGAGGTACAGCTGGCTGCATACTGGCCAACAGGCTATCTGCTGTGCAGGATTGGAAGGTACGAATAGTTGGGATATATTAAATATTTGAATTGATCTACCTGTGGGGTACCGGCGGAGTAGAATAGTTTCTCACTCTTTACTAGGTGTCGTAAAAGCCGACTTAGGCACCGGATCCGACAAATGGCGGTATATCCATCCGAAACAGCGCAGCTTTAATACTACAGGGTGAGAATGGGCAGCAACATTTTCGCCGCATAGCTGCACTCAGCGATCGCCACCACGCCTGCCCAGTGCAGCAATTATGGGCGAAGATCCACCGTCTTAGGGAGGCCTATACCTTACTTTGGACTTTTTTTGGATGGTATGATAATCATGATGAAATATTTAGAACTTAATTACATAGGAGGTAATATGTCGGATTGGATGTCTGCAAGTATGGATAAGTTTTGTCCAGCCAACATAATTAGACTACCGCTGTTTCGAAGTTTTCTAAAGGCTTTATGCTCTAGATTTGTTCTCAGAAAAAAATAACTAACTATGAGGCTAAGCTTAAAGAATTTGACATAAATAGTCTTGAATCGCGTAAAGCCGTAACTGATCTTTGTATTTTTTATAGAATAGTTCATAGTTTTATCGACACTTCTTTGCTATAATTTAAAATCCACAGTCGTTCTATTCGTTCACCAAAGCTGTTCCATGTTTCATTCTCCAACAATAATGTATCAGCACATCATCCGATCTACAGAATGTGCAAGGAGTGTAATGATTTGGACGTTCACAAATATATATTCCTACCTAGATTAAAAGTATTCAAAAAATAGGTAAGGAATAAGAATTATTCCTTACCTATGATTAGATTATAGATTTATTGTTGCACGCGGTTTTCTTACTTATAAAACCTGTATCTTATCTTTTAAATAATAGTTATGTATAGTTGTGTGTGGTAAATGTGATATTATATCGCTTTAGTCTAACAGCTGTATCTGTACTTATTCATAAGAAATAAAAGAAAACAATGTGATCGTGAACTTTCTAAATATGGTAAATTCAGAAAGTGACCTTGAAAAAGATGTTGATAAAATAACGGATACAAACTAAAAATGTAATATATAATTTACATATACAGTTCATTATTAGTTACTTATCCTCATTGCTAATTATATATTTGCATCGGAAAAATAATATATATATATTATTTTTCCGATGCAAATTATTATTACGAATATTTATCCAAAATATTTTGACTGAGAGCGGTTAGTCGAATTTTTATTCGCTATATGTATGACACCACTATAATTTTACCGAATTACGTTAGACAGATTTTTAAAACCACTTTGTGCTTTTAGTCGATTTGCCACATACTAGGTTAGGTCAGGTCGTGACCACGCGCATAGGAACGAGCGAAGCGAGCGGATCTTCCCCTAATTTCCGTTTTATAAGAAATCGACGGAATGAAACGTCAGTGTTTATACTAAAAAATCTAAATGATCAAAGGTCAACTGACACAGGTGTCAACGTACAAAATTGAAACCAAGTTTCTGAGTAAATGTAATTTGGCGCAAAGAAAACACTTCTGACCGCATCATTTCATCAGCATAATTATGCTACTAACGATTTTTCAGATTAGATCGAGCTGATTACTTCACCTGAGTGGAAATCGATGGCAGCATTCTTCATACACAAAAACCTCTTTATTTAAACGAGCCAACATCGGAGTAAATGGTTTTCTATAAATATAGTAGCCACAACATGGATATTTTCGCCATCGCGCCAAAGGTCGTGGTTTCGATTCCCACCCAGGACAAATATTTGTTTTTATGTCTAGGTGTTAAATGTGTATTTGTGGTTCCTCTCTTGTCTGATGTTTATATAAGTGCTTTAAGCGACTTATCTCGGTGTCAGGTCAGTGTATGAGATATTGTGTGAATTTATTATTATTAAAACATAACTCATGTGCTTAATGGTGACGATGACCTTATAAGATTATGAAACTCATTTGGTCCTTATTGTAGTCATGTCTAGATTAAGTTAGCTTTATTACGCGAAGTACCTGATAAGCACCTGCAATATGTGGAGATGATGGTTCCATTATCGCTTAGTGATTGTTGTTAATGGAATCCTTACGAGCGTCAGCCCTAACAAACCATTGCTTGAAAAAGATTGGTAAAACACTATTGCAGACTTACAACAAAATTCTAAGTAGAATTACAAATATGCCATTAAATAAATTTTATAATTGCGTAAAAGAAAAATCTTATTGCTAAAGTTTATTACTGCTTTGAAGATATTATTGATGATGTAACTGCTTGGGATTGAATTTAATCGCTCAAAAATCTAATATTAAGACAACGGTTTGTTGGCGCCGATGCCGGTATGGTCTCCAATAATGTAGGTATTATTTGAAACTATACCGGCGGCATTAAATGTTATTGGAACCCATCAGTTTTTCTTGCAGGTTCTTTTCTGATGGCTCGCGTAGTGAACCTGCCGTAAATTTAGTTATAAGACCCATCTGGTACCGGCAGACTAGTATTGAAGTAGGACACTCAATGACCTATTTGTTTAAGTGTCACTCATAGATTTATTTTTGTCGATTTGAAAGTGACTATCATAGGCTTATTTGAATAAAAATAAATGATATACTCGACTTTGTCTTCAATTAAATCGCCAGTTAGTCAAACAATTTTGTAATTTTTAATAAAATATTAGCTTTAGAAATAATTTTATTTTAGTAATGTACTAATCCATATTTTATATAAAAAATCCTATTTAAATCTATATTTTATTTTTTGGTGATTCATTCAATTTTTCAATCAAAAAACATAGTGATTTCAATTTTTGAAACGTACTTTGGTTCCAATTACGAAAGATTATCTCTCAGGCAGACCGACACGCTAAATTAAAATGCCAAATTAAAATTAACTCCTTATTACATTACATATATTTAATGTTAAAATCCGTCAATAAATGTTATTTAGGAGATCAATCAAAAGAAACACATTTAAACTCTACTCAATATCTAAACAGAATTAATTAAAGAATAAAGAAATTAAGAATAAATAAGCAAACATTTCATTGCTAAATCTAAAGTTCTTATTTAGGTTTTATTATTGGAGGCGGGTGATGAAGAAAACATAGACTACGACATTCCAGCAGTACCCACCAAAGATTACCGGCCCATACTCTGGAACTATAGGACCGAGCGCAATGGTTACTCTTGCTTGTCGAGACCTGGAGGTAGCTGTGAAGTGAGGACAGGCAAAGTTCTCGGTGGATCTAGTGTAGTTAATGACATGAAGTACACCAGAGGACACAAGGTAGATTACGATGGGTGGCACAACTCCGGGCAATTAGGGTCTTTAGACTGGAAGTTTGAGAACCTAATGGATTATTTCAAAGCGTCCGAGGATAATGGTGGGTAAATATATTTTAACTATACCAGAATTTTAATTACTAAAGTTTGAGCAACTTCGAGGAATTAGCACTTGAAAATGTTTAATTTCCAAGTGCTAATGGCCTTTCCATTAATCGATGTATAGATCTAGTACTTAAATAACTAAACATTATGTTTAAGGTGATTACGATGTGCTGGTGAACTCTGGATACCATTCCCGAGGTGGCGAAATGCGCGTGCAAAGATTTAAATATTCCGATCGCTTCATGGAGGTGTTCTCGGCTGCTTTCTCAGAAATGGGTCTCCGTACTTTAGACATAAATACCAACATAGCTGAAGCAATGGTCAACCACCAGTTCGCAATATCCAATAACACAAGGCTTAGCACGAACACAGCCTTTTTGAAACCAGTCAAGCATAGAAAAAATTTATTTGTTCTGACTGGCGTGACGGTTACCAAAATTATGATTGACAAACAAGATAAAACAATAGAAGGTGTTACGTATGAAGTAGTAAAAGGTAAAGAGAGGCCCGCATACGCGAAACGAGAGGTAATACTAACTGGTGGAGCCATAAACAATGTGAAACTACTGCATCTGTCCGGCATTGGGCCCAACGCGGAACTCAAAAAGCACAACATCACAGTAATCATGAATCTCCCTGTAGGACTGAATTATCAAGATCAAGTATCTACTGGAGGCTTGTCTTTTGCGATAAGCGATGTCACACCAGTAACTGAAAGCGATGTTATCAATGATTTCAAAACTTGGTTCCAGAACCGTACCGGCCCTTTAGCATCTAGAGGCGTCAACCAAGTGTCAGCATTCATACAATTATACGAAAACTATAACGCGCCCGACGTCGAACTTTCGTTGGAAGGCAATTTTGTACGAAGCGATAAGTTTATGCTAACGAATATGAGTGTTCACGCGGCAGAAGAAACAAATCTCCCATTACCTTATTATAATTTAGTCAATATTTATCCAGTTTTACTCAGACCAAAAAGTAAGGGAAAAGTAATGTTGAATAAAAAGAACCCCAAAGGAAGGCCGGCTATACAAGCAAATCTATTGAAAGATTCAGAAGACCTTGACACCATAGTTGACAGTATAGATATAGCGCTGCAGTTACTCGACACTAAAGAAATGAAGAAGACAGAAATAAAATTAGCACCAATAGACGTTTTCCCCTGCGACCGACTGAGAAATAGAGAGCAATGGAACTGCATCGCCCGACATTACACTAAAGCATTAAATAATCCCATAGGTACTTGTCGAATGGGAGAAAACAGCACCAACTCTGTGGTAGACTTTAATTTAAGAGTTCATGGCGTCGAACGCCTCAGAATCGTAGACGCTTCCGTGATGCCCACGCATGTACGAGGAGGCATATTTGCGCCAACTATGATGATCGCTGAAAAAGCAGCACGAATGATCCTTAAAGATTGGAAAGAGAACAGCGGTTCATTCTACAATAGGTGACCTTAGGCTAGTTGAAAATAAAAAGTCCCACTCAATACCAAGTCGATTTTATTAAATCACTAGCTTTTTCAGCTATCATTATAATGGGGGCAGCAGTCGCACCTCTCGTTATCTTTGGCATTATTGAGGCATCAGCTATCCTCAAATTTGTAGTTCCATATACTCGAAGGTGATTGTCTACGACTGATTCGGGATCCTTCGCGGTGCCCATTTTGCAAGTGCCTGCATAATTATGTAAAGGGCTTGTAAAATGTCTTATAATACATGACCAGAACTCTTCTGACACTTTCTCGTGATTTTTGCAATCGTTGTTCAATATGGGCCGTGGGTCAAATTCGAATTCAGCATTTTTGAAGACATCCGTATCGAAGAGTTTTGTTACTTCCTGTATACCTTCTAATAATTTCTTCTCGTCGGTGGGATCTTTTAAAAAATTCGGATAGATAAGTGGTTTTCCAAAAATAGGATCAGTTGCATTTAAAACTACTTGTCCTCGACTTTTAGGTGTTAGCAGCGACACGCACATGTCCATTTTGTCGTAATACATATTCGAATTGTGCCCTTTGAATCTCAATTCTATGTCTGGTGTACCCAAAATGTCAGACAAACTAGTTTCTATGAACGCCACTACCTGAAAATTGGCAGAGAGCGGGCCAATTCCCTTGGAATAGTAGGTCATTATGTCTTTTAACTTTTCCGGGAACTTGCACGTAGTCGCTGTCTTCATCAATTTTATAACAGGCAAACACACCGACACGTGGTCTTGGAAATTCCCACCAACCGGCAAATTGTAAATTGATCTAATATTTAAATATTCCAAGTACTCTTTAGGACCTATACCAGACTGCATTAATAGTTTGGGAGAATTTATTGCTCCTGCTGTTAATATGACCTCTTTTGTCGTCACGACTTCCACTTTTGTACCATTTTTAATATATTCTACACCTTTCGCTCTGATTTCGTCTTCGTGTTTCTCAAATATAATATTTATAACTAAAGCCTCGGTTACTATATCTAGATTAGATCTTAGTTTTCTGATAGGATCAAGGAAAGCGGTGTATGCGCTCACCCTCTCCCCAAAATAAGACATCGTTTGTATTCTCATGAAACCGAGTTGATTTCTACCATTGATATCAGTGTAATTGTATCCAAGCTCGTTTAAAGCACTAAGCAGTACGTCAGCATTGTCGTCCACGTACGGGTATCGACCGACATCAAGCGGGCCTTGAGTTGAATGGAAAATCTTATTTTTAGAAATGTCTTTGTCATAATTGCCTTCGGAATATTTGAAGTACGGGAGCACATGGCTGAAGCCCCATCCCTCGTTCCCACCAAGTGCCCACTCGTCGTAGTCTGCCGGGCTGCCTCTCATGTACGCCATGTCGTTGATTGCGGAGGTGCCTCCCAGGACCCGTCCTTGTACAACCTCACACCCTTTGTCTTGGCGATTCAGGCAGAATCTGAATAACGGTAGAACTGTGTGATTAATGACAAACACCGTTATTATTGTATGTTGTTTCCCTTTAAGAACACTCACCCCTTCTTGGGCCTCATGGAGTACTGCCAATCCAGTGTTGACGCTCGGAACTCGCTTGTGAGGCTTGGAATCAGCGAGATCTTAGGTTCTTCAGGACCCGCTTCGACTAGCAAAACCTTTAATAAGAAAAACATTTTACTGATTTAATTATTTAAATAATTATAACCACGCCTAATTTTAGTCAGTTTATTACATAAGCAGTTACCGTTAGTTTATCGAGAGTAAAAAAATTATGTTCAAGAAAGTATTTATCATACAAATATAAAATAAATAAACTGTTATATATATATATATATATCTATTGTTGTATTTATTAAAAATATGACATCATGTGTAATGTCTTTTATTTTTAATACAATTCTGGGCACCTACATATATGACATTTGGAATATCACATATATAGGTACCAGTTATTATTCTACATTTAGCACAAAAACTTAAATGGATAAAGTCTGTAACATAAAAAAAAATAGAATTGCATCACACATTCACTTATTTGAAAGTAAACAGCTTCATCAATCATTTTCCGCTACGAGTAGGGCCTCCCTAAGCTTGTTTACCAACTTCTACCAGCTAGATGAAATTGCTATAAAACTTATAAATATGTAATCTCACCCTCCATTTTCTGTTCTCTGACAGCCGACTGGCTAGCACGCAACCAGCCGTGCCTCCACCGACGATGATAAAGTCGTAAAGTGACGAGGTCTCCTTTTCTGGCTCTTCTTGTGGCATCATTTTCTCTCCCTTGTCGAAGTAAGAAGACGATCTGGGGAGTCAGAAGTTTTAAAGTAAATTATTGCATTAAGGTGTTAGATTGGCTTGTCATTTAATGTCTTGGTTAGCTTGTCATTTGATGAGTTCAAATTCAGGAAATGATCTTTGCTGATTTTATAAATTTTTATTTTAATGCATTTATTTAAAAAGTAATATAATGTAATTATAGATATATCTTAAATCCCATATTCAATAAAAAACTACTTTAAAACTACAGCCTCATATGATGACGATGATCAAATATTTATTATCCAAATCACAATACAACATATTATATTTATATTCACATTGTTATTATATTATATCTAAATAATTCGGCACAAATACAAACTACTACGCAACAATGTCCTAATAGACAGAATATTATCAGGATCGTGGCCTTTCAATTAAAGGGTCGAGCCGACCAAATTGATTAAAACCTACCTGTGTTTCGGTATGACGTATTGTTTCTCGTATTCAGCAGGGCGTCGGTCTGATAGCAGTTCCTTCTTGTCTCCAAAGTAATCAGGTTCAGGCCCAATATGTCCATATAGAGTATGTACCAAGGAGATGAGTAGTATGGCCGTGGGGGCGCATTCTATCCTGCCGTCGCATATCTTGCAAAGATCATCAGTAACATTCGCTGATGTCATTGCATCTTCTTTGACGATGGCATTCGCTTTGCCAAATCAGTCTTCTTCATTAACTTCTTTAGACATTTTGTTATTTAATTGAAACACAAAACAATTTTTTACTTTAATATTTTTTTCAGATAACGTTTAGAAATGTTTGTTCAAGTTCAGTCTATTTGGCGACTGTCTCCGCACTGTATTGTTCGCGTGTCGGAGTTAAGAATCGTTGTGTACACTTTCTTGCTATTGTTTCCGTCAACGGACACGCCTGCTTCTCGAAGTTGTTTGTACACGGTATTTTCAATTAGTCAGAATTTGAAGTATTAATAATCGAACACGATAAATACATGAATGAGTAGGTTATTGTACTCAAACAAAAATAAATTAACTGATACAAATATTGCTAAATATACTAATTTAAACTTTAATCTAGATTTAAAATACAGTATACACTCAGGAAAGTTAGTATTGTATCAAAATATTTACAAAACATCGCAATTTTGCACCAACTGTTCACGCATAAAAATAAGCCAAGAGTGACTGATCTTTATTTACGTCTTGCAAATGTAAACAAGACTTGTTTTGTTGATCTGATGAATATTCAGTTACATTCTTGATTTTGACATACAAATTGTTTGGTCTATATGGCTTTTAATAAAATTGTTAACGGACCTTCAGCTGAGTAGGGCCTGGTGCGTTTTATAGATTGATTATAGCTCTCCGTCATTACGATTTCATATTTATGTTATCAATCATAACACTAATGTATTAAAGATTGATCAGAATATTTTAGCCGTGAGGTACCGTCAGAGTAGAATAGTACTTCCCCCTGTACCAGGTGTCATAAGAAGCGACTAAAATACGAAAACCGACAGATGACGTATATCCATCTGAAATATTGTAGATCAAATGCACAGGGTGGGAATGGGCAGCGGCATCCCCGTCGCGGTAGCTGCACTCTCAAGCCCATGTCCAGCAGTGGACATCCAGTAGCTGTATTGATGAGAATAAAATTAAAGGTATGATAGAGCAAGGCAAGATAAGGATTCAAGATAAAAAATAAAAAACGATTTCTAATAGTTTTTTAAACAAATAACTAAATAAGTAGGGTAGAAAGGAAGTGTCATATAGGAATTGAATAATAGAAAAGTTGATAGATACTTTAAGAAGATACCATACATATAGGTACCTACAGAAAAAAATAGGCGGACCTTAATTATTAATCATTTGAGTATCTAATCACAATATATATGTCAATAAGTTCATTGATAACAATGACTAACGATATGATCAAACCAATTATGAATAATCGGGTTAAATACGCAAAAACACAACAAATTTTATTTACAGCACTTTTATTGAGCGCCTGATAAGAAAGCAATAGCAACAAGTAGTCGGCAAATATTTATGAGTGACGTAAGTCAGTAGGCGCCCCGCGGCCGGCTGACACTATTTGTATTTAGGCCGGCCGAACAACCGGTCATTGATAACGATTGGCTGTATTTTCATTTATTCATGTGTTTAGTAAGAAACGGGTAAAATAACACTCTGTTTTTTGTACTTGCTTGTAAAAATAGATTTCACTAAAGTTTTAGTTTACGTTATAATCGCCATAGAAAACTATAAGCACACCGAGTCCACATTAACATTATATATATAGACAAATAAACGAACGACTTGCGATGGATGCGAATCATGCCTGTGTTTATGACAGTTTGCCGCCTCTGACATTGTGTACATGACAACTTTGTTATACTCGCTTAGAGGTGAGGATATCGATTCAAAGAAATCTAAATATGTTTACTGCAGATTCTTTTTTGATTGATCAAAAATTAAGTTTAACTAATTATTTGTACCTAAATACAAATACTTAATTTTTTATATTTCTGTATATATTCTCCACTACCAGGAATTACACAGGTTACAAGATGAGAAAAACTAATTTATTTTGAACTTTTTTGATTTTTGTAGGTAAATAAAAAATAAAAAGACTTAATATGCGGGGGTTTTATTTATCTTTTAAAACTAGCATAATTAATAATATGTGTCTTCATTAATATTTACGAATATAGACAGATACTATGTTGCAATTCCCCTTAAGAAACATTTTGCTTACACCATACACGTAGGCGTTTACCTTGGTAACGACCATTGGCACACTTTACGCGTCCATAATAGATATTGGAGACTTTTTTCCATTAGTTGATTACGTGCGCACAATAGTTAGATGGGCGTATAGCGTCGAAAACACTTAATCAAACAATAAGATATCAAAAACTCTCACTTACGAGTACCTAACTATTGAATGTATAATCGTTAGTCAAATTACCATTAAGTCGGAATTCCGACTATAAATAAAACAGATATTTTTTTTTAAAGTAACCGCATTTTAATCATTGATTAATAGATAATCGCATATGACTTCTTTTCATAGACCTACATACAACATAACTAAAGAAAGGTTCTCTAAAGACGATCTGATCAGTTATAGTAATTGAATTGAACGAATGAATGAGTTATAACAATAGTCGGTAATTGTAGACGTCACTTAATTAGTCCGCTGATAAAAAAGCAACTGGCACAAAAATATGCACACCGGATTTTTATACAACATCTTTATTACGTCTATAATTTCAAGCTATTTTTTTACCAGGAAAAGCAGATTTCCTGTGTCGATTTCTGTGCTTCAATCCTAACATACTCACTATGCCAACTCATCAATTTTTAGGATTTTTTTTAAATATCTTGAATTTAATCCTTACCAACCCTTTTCGCTTAAAACTCTATCCGCATGGACTTCACTGTTAATCGCGTACATCGGAGAATGTTTCCGGTAACAAAAGTAGCACATATCATTCCCGACGGTGAGACATAGTTTTTTAGATTCACTTGAGAAAAGGTAACAAATAGGCAGACGGAGTATCACATTTGTTATGTCAGCATGGACTTTAACAACTACATTGAACATTTATAATTTGAATTGTTAGTATGAAATTGTTTATAATTCTACGAAAAATTACGTGACATAAAAGTGTAATTTGTGAAGGAGCGTCGCGTGGACGCCATTTTAAACATTAGCCTAATAACAGCGTGACACACCCGATTGTGGTAAAAATGACACCACCCAGGGACGCAGTGCTTTGTATCCACACTTAAGACGATTGCTATAAAGACCATATTTCACTGGCATTTTATCGCAATTATTTAAAATAATCCCTTCCTAGCTCTCTGGTGTGACTCTTTTCGTGACCATTTAGTTCTGAATTATTTTAGATTAGACCTCCCAAAGAGGAAATCCGTTTTACGTCCATTATTTTTTAATGTTTATTCTAAACTAGCTCTACTCGCGACATTGTCCGCGTGGAATAGTTTCTTTGGGTACCATACTTATTTATCTTAACGTATATAATTTTTAAATATAATATTTATTTATATCGAAAAAAATTTATAGCTCAAATAAAAATTTCAAGCTTCTAGCTCTAAAAATAGCGATACTTCCATATAACTTTTCACCCCCGTTTCAAACCCCTTACAACCTTTATTCGAAATTAAAAGTTGCCTTTGTTCTTTTCCAGGCCTTAAATTATTTCTCTACTATTTTTTTGTTGAAATCGGTTTAGAAGTTTACGTGTGATTACGTCACTAATAGACGGACATAGTTACTTTCGCATTATAAAAATAGCAAGGATCATATTAGGGACTTCCTAACGTTTCGATTACGTGTAGGTATATTTAAATGAAACAATATTTTAAAACTAATTATATCAATAATAAAAAAAACCATACCTCATCTCAAACAAAGTTATACTTCGAAATAAGTTGCTTTAATCGCTTGTCGTGACACAATCAAACTGAGAAATGACAAATAGAATACCTAAATGCATATTTACGCTCACGTACAACAGCAAGATTCATTCGATAAAAATATGACTAAGACCGTATTTCATATTTATTGTGTTGTCATTTTTTTCAATTTTCTTTTCATAATGTTTTTAGTTGAACTTTTTTGTTTTTGCTTTACTTGTTTTTTTTTTTTTCTTGTAATGTAAATTTCTTTAATGTTTGCGTATCAAATAATTTCTTATACATCTTTTTTATGTTTTACTGTTACCTACTTAGAGGTATATAACGCATGATGTATTCTCTTGTAATTGTTTGATACACATACAGCAAACATTCTTCTATTTTATGGTAAATGATGAATTGGTGGTTGCAAATGTTGGAGAAGCAATAAATAAATAACCAAAAATATTCTTCATTTAAATATATCTCCTGGCTAGGAATCGATTCTACGACTTTGGCGTACAAGATAGAAACACTACCGAATGCGTCATCGGGTCTGCTATTTTAAAGTGTTTTATTTCTTTTTCGTCTACAATCTTAACTTGGCAATATGCGTAGTTACCACTGCTTGTTAATAGACAGCGCAGTTAACAAGACAAAATACTATAAAAATCTGGGGGCACGGCAGTGCCCCCACCAAGTCGAGCAAAAAAGCGTCACGGCCGTACCATCCTTTTCTCGAAGCAACTCGGAGCAATTCAGGCCATTTTCGACCCCCTGTAACTTCGTTGTGGATAAAACTAGAAGACTGAAATTTTCAGTAACCATGCAGGCATTGTAAAGACACGCATATTTCAAATTTCATTCAATTTGGACCAGTATTTTAAGAATTATAACGGGTCAAATTTCTTAATTTTGTTTAATTTTGTCACTCACTGACTCATGATCATCAAAAGTCTAAGGCACTTCTAGCAGACCTAGAAGCTTCAAATTTGGAATGTAAGTAGTGTTTGGCGAATGAATCAAGGAAAAACTAAAAAATCTAGAAAAAACCGCAAAAAAAAATAAGCCCATACAGCCAATCGGTATTCCCATCATGAAAACACGTGTATTAAATTATTTATTAATGCAAAAAACGTACCTACGTGCGTATTCGTACTTATTACGAGTGCGTAAGGTTGTATAGTTATATAATTATTATATAATTATAGACGCTAGCGAGTTAGCACGGCCGTTGCTACGCGCCGCGCGAGGGTGCGGGGCGGGGACAGTGGCGCGGCGGGGACAGTGGCGGGGCGTGCGCGAGTGAATGTCGCCGAGCGAGCAGCAGCCGCGCACATACGCGCGAGCGACCCAATGCTGTTCGGATGTGCCCAGAATTCTTACCTATAAGTTTGGGATTTTCATTGATAATTTCGATTGCTATATTATTAGTTTGACGATTAAAGGCTACTCTCATTGGTTTACTGATATTATTTGCTTACAATTTACTGTATTTGCTTACAATTTAGACGTTGTTCGAATAAATAATTTAAATTAAATATTGATACTTTAAGTACCTAAGTATTTATAAATTTCTTATTACCTAATCGTATTTCTGCATAAAAATAACTTTGCAATCTAACTTGTAGGTAGTCGCAATGGATTCAGTAATACTGTATGTGAATGATCAGCCTTGTCCACACTGGGCTGTTCCTATACCTGGTGATGGTTCGTGTTTATTTCATTCTTTGTCATTCTCTATGTATGGGAATATTGAGTCGTCGTTATTAGACTTGCTATAATCGAGTATGTGGTAGCGCATTGGGATGAGTTACAAGTGTATACTTGTGACGAGCATGGAGACACCTACATTAACGCTAATTTGTATACAACGGCAATGGTAAAAACCAGTACTTACGGTTCCGCGTCTGAACTCATGGCGGCCGCCGCTTTGTATCCGTAACTGTCTACAATATACAAAAAGAAATGAGATCCCATCAAAAACAATACTTGTCAAAAAAAACCAAGTCTCGCAATTCAGTTGTTCTGCAGTAAAAAGTTGTGAGATCCATGTAATACCAAGTCGGTTATTAATTTATTCAGTCTCTACTTAAGCGACTTTCTGTCTTAATACGTCCAGTCTCTAAGACCACGATCGTGGTCCATAACAATTGAAAATCAATTGTGTCTGGAATCTCCGTAGTTGAAGCATTAAGTTGTTACGTAATAATTAACAGCACTTATAGTGACGCATATCGATATTAAAATTCTTTAATGTTTTATATAAACATATTGAGACTTGGCCATCGCACTAAATAATTGAATTTACATGTGTTTTCAGGCGATTGAATTTACACGTGTTTTCAGGCGATGGCCAAGTCTCAATATGTTTTTATAAAACATTAAAGAATTTTAATATCGATATGCGTCACTATAAGATGCTGTTAATTATTACGTAGGATCACAAGGATATCACTAGCGCAATGGCAACCTTGGAACTTGAAGATATTATGTCACATTACATAGTAATTTCATTGCCTCTCTCACCCTGTAAACCGGAATACAGTATACATACAATGTCATCATTTTCATCATGCCAGCTATCAGAAGTCCATAGGTTCAGCTGGAGATAGGCCTATACAGGAAAGGAGGTTTTCGCATAATTGCCGCGATGGGAAATCGTGTTAGCAATCGCAGAGCGCAGCTTTTACGACGGGGATGCTGCTGCCTATCCCCGTCCCGTGCATTTGGGCTGCACTGTTTCGGTTCTGGTACCTTGGTCGGCACTTGGTGCACTAGGCGCGGTACTATTCTACTCTACCGGTACATTGCAATAAAAAGGTCTACAAAGTCCTCGGTGGTATATATACATCTCTTAGGGATAACTCTTAGGGATTTTATCCTCATCCTCATAACATGCGAAGCGGGCGCGGCGCGGGTTGTTGGTAAAGAGATAAGTATATATAATAAGTATATTATCGATTATAATAGGTAATTGTTTCTGCAGCACTCCAACAAGCTATATAAACACAAATGAAGCTGTCACTAAGTAAAAATAAAGAAAACCGTCACTTAATCTAGACCAGTATTACTTTCTGCATGAAATCGGTGTCGATTACAATAACCCGCGTCTGTTCCCTCGGCATTTGTTGACTACATTTACATTCACTTTTATAGCGTATTGTTCTTTTTCTCAGACAATAATGATTAAACTACAAGCTATTAAAATTTATCATATTAAATGTCGCAATAAACTTTAATACACTCGTTCGAAGTAATTGAGACATTTTGAATCTGACAATTCGTTGCACGCAACTTAATAAAACGACTCATAACAGTGCATCTAATTATAACACCGTCGGGACAACCGAAACGGATAAAAACCGTTAATGAAAATACGAGGGTAGTCCGACCAATTAATTTTAATTCGTGCCTATAAAGGGTGGTATTTGAAACAACGCCATCTGTGGGCGGCTGCGGGAGTTTTATTCGTTTTAGTTCGGCTATCGCCCGCGTTGCTGTCGTAAAAAGTTATTGCGGGATTACTGAAATGGGAATGCGTTTTGTGGAATGCTCAGCGTTAATTTTGTTTAGTGTTATAGGAATAATTATGACAGTTTAAAAATATTAACACTGAGCCCTGTAGAAATACAGTTCATAATTACATCAAATGTTATGAAGTTGTGTTTGAATCACTTATTGCATGTAATCTAAGAGGCATTTAACAACTCGCTTGTTGGGATTTTTAATTATCGTGTTAGACGGGCCCGATGGTGCTGACGGTAGTGACCCTATCTTGTGCGCCGAGAGTCCCCACCCAGGGCAAATATTTACGTACCGGTTTGGTACCGGCAGAATAAAATAGTACCTCCTACTGCACCAGGTATCGTAAGAGGCGATTAAAGTGAACTAAACCGAAAGATAGTGGTATATAGCACAGGGCGGGGATGAGCAGCAGCATCACTATCGCGATAGCTTTGCTCTGCGATTGCCAACACGCTTGCCCAGCGCGGCAATTATCTCCAAAAAACCTCCTTTCATGGAGAAGCTTATGTCCAGCGGTGGACATCCAATGGCTAGTGATGATACGTATGGGATGTCATGTGAATTGATTTTAATTAAATTCATCTTTTTCGATCCATATACAAAAGCGAATCAGGAAAGTAAAATTACAGCACGCTAACAACACTCCGCAAAAAATCTTCAAATGTGACGCAGTGAAATCATAAGTCCGATAAATTAGACAAGCTGCATGTAATCAAGGCTAATTAGCATTCTCAAGCACCGTCTATTAGCCCAGTATGGGGGCGCAGCTCTTGCGAGGTGCGACCGGTTGCACAGGCTCAGGTCCTGTACTCAGGCTGGAACATAGGTGACTATGTAGCGAATACGTAATTACTTAGCGGTTTGTAACTGTGTCGTGGCAACAGTTGAATTAACTGCAATTCGTTTGCTCGACAAGGTGCAGAAATGTGACCTCAGTCCTCACATCACAGCGATAACTTTGTAGTCAATTTACTGGTATTCAAGTCATGGTCAAATATTATGAGTAGGCCAATTACAGACACTTTTAAGTCGTCATTAGAACTAAGTTTACTGCAGGTTCAATACGCGACCCACCAGAAAGGAACATGTAAGAAAAACTGGTAGTGATAAAGGTTCTACCAACACCACCTATGTAGTTGGCGCTAATAAAACCCTAACCAGCGCCGGCGCTAGCAAACCATTGTCTTAAAGCTACTGGTTAAGGCAGCTCACTCCCAAGCAGTTTTGTCGACTGTTTGTGTCTTGAACGCAATAGTAAGCTTTGGAGATAAGATTATTTTTAACGTAATTCTATATCATTATATAATAACTTATGCAGGCGGTATTTTTCTAAAAGTAAGTGCACAAGTAGATATCTTTTTCTGACGCACATCCTTCTTTTATTTCCTTTAGGCCTATTTCACCTGTCAACATTCTGTCTGAGAAAAGTGCGAATATATTTTGGGATAGCAGTAATGGATCCATAGCGACAGCGAGAAATTGGTCGCCATTAGTCTGTTCGACCCCACTAAGCTAAATTACTCTTTCTTTCTAAAATTTAGTTCATCACCTTCTTACTTTATATAAAAAGAGAAGTTGATTGACATCAACGCAGAGGCAAAACTATAAGGATTATAAACTTGAAATTTTGGTCAGAGGTTGCTGTAATAACGTACACGAGCAATAAGAACTTTACTTTACTTTAATTTACCCCGTAAGGGGGTAAAACGGGAGTACAAAGTTAGTTTGAAAGGTTTACAAGTAAACGCGGGTTTAGTTATAATTAAATCCTCACCCTGCATAATATATTTTGTCAATTAAACAACTCATTTCAGCAAATAACGTACGTTTGAAAACCAAAGATAGATTGCTCTGCAATAAATAACTGGTATCAGATTAATCTGTAGCAGGCAAATCTCGCACATTTACAAGTAAATTGCGTGCGGATTGCAGGTTGCGGGCTGGTGGGGTGTCCCCTACTATTTTCCTGTCTGAGTGCATCGCATCAGCGGGCGAGCTTGAATCTGCCGGCGTCGAAAACCGCTTTCTATCAGATTCTAGCTGACGTGTTTTGCAACTGCACAGTGATTCGGATACGGAGATGTGTGGAACCATACTTATATTCATTCTAGCAAAGTGAAATAGTTCTTGCTGACAAAATTATTTATATAACTAAATAAAGTGACATAACATCTCCTATATAGACCTGACTCCAAGATAAGTCACCTAAAGCACATGTGTTACGGTCATCGAACAACAAAGGAATCACAAAAACAGTACTTACGAGTAAATACTTATATTAAACACCCAGACACAGAAAAAACACAAAAATAGACATATAATTATATTACTTGTCCTGCGAATACTGTCACTGTCAGTATGCATTGCCGCACTGGGCGAGCGCAATCGCAAAGTGTATTTGAGCTACATTGTTTCGGATGGGAATACCGCCATCTGTCGGTTCTGGTACATTAGTCAACTTACAAGTGGTAATGGGGGAAGTTCTATTCTACTCTAACAGTTGTTTGTTTAATAAGAAAAACATGTGTTTTAGTTGAAAATTTTCACCATATTTTCATGAGACACTTGAGTATTTTTATATCTACTTAAATTTTATATCTATAGTATAAATCTCTCAGCTTTAAAAGCTTTTTACCGGAAACATCACCTCGACAACACGTGCATAAAAAGGGTCCGCAATAAAAATATTTTGCCTTAATCCGTGTGAGTCGACTCATTGTGCAGTTTAATGGGCTAATTAAGTGCATATCTCGCAGGTTTCCTGGACCCGCGAATGCGTGTGCGCAAACAACTGACTATTACTCGGGAAATTACTACATAGTTTTGTTAAGTGGGATGGTCGCTCGGGCCTCCGCTGACGGTTATTAGAGTTGACAATTAAATTGAAGCATGACGCTGTCGAACCGTACTGCAGCTTTAGATGGTGTCAACGCAGGTTTAAAACTAAACTTTGTTGATTTAGTCATGTAGATATAGCTTGACTCTGGATTCCATGGATAGCAAGAGAGTCCACCAAGAGAATCCACCAAATGAGTCCACCAAGAGAATCCACTGAGAGAGTCCACTAAGAGAGTCTACCAAGAGAGTCCACCAAGAGAGTCAACGAAGAGAGTCCACCAAGATAGACACTAACGAATACCTCTATAGGTACTTGCATTGCTACCATCTACAGAAGTTCAGTTCCAATGTACTATTGCAACATTGTCCAACTTTTATGAGTTCATCGATAAACGGAACAAAAGGCGCACTGAGCAGTGCCCCGACCCTCGACCGCGTGCGCCAAACGTCGTTCGTCGGGTTCGATCTCCACCCAGGACTAATATTTATATGATGATATTTATGTTTGTTTTGTGTCTAGACGTTAAATATGTATATGTATTCAAGTAGTATATTTGTGTTCTTTTGTTGTTAGATGTCCGTAATACAAGTGCTTAAAGCTACTTATAACGGAATCAGGTTAATGCATGAGATGTTGTGGGAATTATTATAATTATTAGATGTTCACCCAGAACAAACAATTATTTATCAGTGTTATCAGCCATTTTGACCATAAGGTCAATGGTTCACTTTATGGGTGAATAAGTATCACGACTTATGACTGACCACGCAAGCCCAATGCGGATTGGTGGGTTAAGAACTGTAAAACGAGACAGGGCGAACTGCAACCGTTGCGATACCTTGTCGTTGTATATTATATCTTATCATCATCATCATGATGTCAGCTGTGGGACGAACACTGTTGAATGTAGCCCCCCCCCCCAAGAAAGGAAAAAATATTATTATTATTAGTATTTTAACAAGGATATCTCTAGCGCGGTATCAACCTCGTGACTTGAAGATATTTTACCATATTAAATGGTAATTTCACTGCCCTTCAAACTAGACTCCAGTGGTGAGGATAAGATCTACGTACGAGGTTTACCTCTACCGCGGAGCTACCACGACGGCTTCTGCCTATCCCCTTCATTTTATTCATGAGGTATGCTGTTTCGTGTGGATATACCGTAGCCATCTCAGTAGACATTCTAGGGCTGCTATTATGATGATGATGAATGTGATAGTCAGCCATGAGGTACCGGCAGAGTAAAATAGTGCTTCCCCCTGTACCAGTTGGCGTAAGAGGCGACGAAGGTACCAGAACCGACAGATATATAGCGGTATATTCATGCTAAAGATGCGCTTCGCGATTACCAACTCACTTGGCAATTATGGAGAACATACCGCCTTTATAGGGAGGCCTATGGCCAACAGTGGACTTTTAATGGCTACTATGATAATGATATGGCAAACGATATATTAGAGTAAAAAAGAAATATTTCCGAACACAACAATCTGAACAAGTAGACCGCTAACAAAGGTTTACCATCGGATTAAAGTTGCCATTTTCTAAAACCACCGAACGGATGGTTGCGGTTGGCGGTGCTTCGATTTGCATTAGAGAAAGGTTACGCGTTTGCGGGAACCCGAGCCGGGTCAATAGCACGCATTATGGTTATAAAACCTATTTACCGCAATTTATTATTTCTATCTCTAAACAATATTGCTTTAGAACAGCTACGAAATTATACCAATATATTTCTATACTGGTAAATTTGATGGGCGTCCGAGTCCTTGCCTTTATTACGAAGCGTGACAATTATGGGAATAAATACCTAAGAATTGATTATATTGGAAATCATGTCAAGGAGTTTCTATACCTGAGGGTTGTGGGTTCGATACCAACATATGTTAAATATATGTATTGAAGTATTACTTTGTTATTTATCTGTTGTCTGATATCCGTAATAAGAAACACCTTATTTTATGCCCTGGTCATATTTTAGCCAGTTTTATTAAAATCTACTTTGCTCCAAATATAAACGCTCTGCGTAGGAAGTTAAAATTAAATATTTAAGTTCAAAGAATCCGTAAAGGCGGTTGTATCTCCCATAGATCAAAATAGCCGCATCCATTCACCTGTTATTACACAAATCAGACCAAATTTTTATGGTCAAAATTCCGGAACCAGTCCCCGACGCGAGGCGCCGAGCGAGACCCTAAATTATGAGCTATTACACACAACCATACGTTGGATTTATAGCTTGCTGTGGGAGACTTTTTTGGCTTAAAATTCAGGGCTGCGGGGTGCGTCTGCTTAGAATTCAGCTACATCTTAAGTGAACTTTGAGATCAACTGAAAAGACGAAAACTTTGCTTTATGTATTTTTAGTAAAGTATTTTAAAAATCCTCCTACCTTGGGGAGGCTTGATGATTAGGTTTCAGTCAGTTTTTTCCTTTCTCTAGTATATATTTTAGTGTACTAAAGAAAGGATATATATTCGTATTAAGGAATTATACTATAGGTACTGCATAATATAAGTATTAGGTTATTTTAATGGTTAGTTAGAGTACTCGTTAATTAATTATATGAGTTGCATATTAACATGTAGACACATATTTTAATAATGAAAGACAATACTATACAAATCTACTTAATATATAATTACATATATTACTCGCTGACAGCTTCCTACTTTGCAGGGCCACAGTACTTATCTGTCAATGTATATTACTATTTATTATATGGATAGTGTTAAAATATTCTAGGTCCGAACTTATAGGTGTAATATAATTGTTGAAAGTTTATTTATTATTATTATCAAACCTCCTCCTTTTTTACGCAGGATCTTATACACTACATTTAATAAATCAATTAATAATTAATTTAAATCAAAATATTGGAAGTCCACTGCTGGACACAAGACTCTCCAAAAAAGGAGGTATTTTTCCTATATTTGCCGCGCTGGGCAAGCGTGTTGACAATCGTAAAGCGCAGCTTTCGCGACAGGGATGCTACTGCTCATCTCCACCCTTTGTATTTGAGCTACACTGTTTCGGATGGAAATACCGCCATTCGTCGGTTCTGGTACTTAAGTCGCTTTTTACGATACTTGGTGCAGTAGGAGATAGGTACTATTCGATTTTGCCGGTACCTCACGGCACAAAAAAAATGTGGAATGCTTCATGATTTTGCGTGTCATCCTTGTGCAGGGGTCATGCTAATCTTAAGTTTTTATACATGTTACCACAAATATTCCCATTATTAGGGTAAATTAAACGTCAGCTGGCAACCCTAAGGCCCGGATAGAGGCAACTAAAGTGTTCTCGATATGGGATCGGCGTGGAAACAATTACAGCAGTGAGTTATGCAGCCTGGCAACACTTGCACGTAATATTTGTTACAAATTGCTGTCATTGCGCGTTTATTTATGTTTATTGTTTATTTTATGTTCGACACGCCCACCAAATTATGACTTTTAACGCTTCTAAATTCAATACAAATGGTACCGGCGGAGTAGTACCTTCGTCTGCACTAGGTGTCGTAAGATGCTGCCCATTACTGTACTGCCCTATTATGTTTTATTCATTCATATTCATCCAAAGGTGGCCTGGAACAGATCGATCTGAGCGATAAGGCTGCCAATTGTCATAAAAATTGTAAATTTATTTTATTTTTCTTTGTATTTAATGTATCGTGGAAAAATAGAGTATAATTATTATTCTAGTATTAATCCTAGCCAGAGCAGTTAACTCAAATATAATAAAATAGGTATGGGAAGAAAAGTACCGGATCGAGATCTTTGCCTGTTTGTGGTATTTATGGGCAAAAATCTCCTAAAACTTTAACTCGATAGAGCCTATTTACAACTATTGGAAAGGCCTCAAAAATGACAAATACCATTTTCCAAAAATGTTTACCAGCTTATTAACCGAAATTGGCCGTACCTGACACATTACCTATCTATTATTATTACACCAATACCAAAGCGATAAGATCCGGTATGCAAAATAAATAAAAAGGCAATAAATTTGAAATAATCGTAGAGCAACAATTATCACTACAAACATAAATACAGAAAGATCCATAATTCCTGATATATCTCTCAGATATCTGACAGTACAGGTACAACATTCTCAATTAACTTTTTTACATTAATAGAAGAAGCAAGCCGTCGACTTAGTAATTTACATAAAAACCATGTGTAATATACAAGGCTTATCCTGCCCTGCGTAAACATACCGCGACTACCAAATACCTCGCTAATTATAGTCGCTCACGGCAAATAACTAGTTTACACGACGCCGGTACCTTTTAATTGACTGCTCTGAAGGTAGCCCTTGGGACTATGGACAATAGAAAAAAATTTCAAGCCAAGTTTTGTACGAATACGCAACTGGTAATGATTTCATAGACTGGTATGATTGATTTGAATGTTGGTCATTGTTAAGTAGTGATTACATTCATCCAGATTTTGTTAGCATCATTTTTTGAGTCTTTTGACGATCGATGGCATGATGGGTCTTGTCTTCAGCGCCAAATGTCGTGGTTTCGATCCCCACACAATTAAAATTAATAAATATTTATATGATGATATTTATGTTTTTTTTTTGTATCGAAGTGTTAAAGTAGTACGTGTATTTGAGTAGTATATTCGCGATTCTGTTGCCTGATGCGTAACACAAGTGCTTTATCATAGAATCGGGTAAATGTATGAGATGTTGTAAGAAAAAAAGGATCAACCACCCTCGGCTCCAGGCCTCCCCCGGATATGGGGAGTTGTTGCCTATAATTGCCGCTCTGGGCAAACGCTGCTGCCCATCCCCGCTCTGTGCATTTGAGCTACTCTCTCGATTGAGTCGATCTCGATTTGAGTTGTCTCTTAATCCACTTGGATTAGAATGAGGTTATATTCTACTGAGCCAGTACCTTACGATAATATTTTTTAATCACTATAATATTTTCTATAAAATGTCATAAAATAGTATCTAAAATGCTGGACTAAAAATAAGCGGAAGCGCTGTTAGGCAAAAACAGCGCAAGTCACTGCCAACCGTGGGAAATGTTTTTGTCGTTAATTGAAAAGTGATAATACATTTCTCCTTGCAGTTACATTCTTGAGATTTATAGCAAAGTATTTATTTGCAGACATATTTTTTTTTCATAATACAAAATAAAAATATTATGATCTTATATCTGAGCGAATCTCAAAGATTACCATTACACTTCAATTGGCGGTTTCATGAATTTCTTGAAGATTTACTTAATTAATAATTTATTTATTTTTTAACATAATTCAAACTTGAAACGATTCATCTACGTAATTGATTTAGCTTTTATACACTGAAATATGCAGAATTTTATTTTAAAGTTATAATTAACTAACAGTGCCAAGCAGTTTCACCCACGTTGTAGAGTAAATTAAGTTAGTTAAAATCATTCATACTAACCTTGAGTCGCTCTTTTACACTCTGAAAGAAATTATTATCAAAATAATATTTTTCACGTGTTTCATGACTTTCAGTGAAAAACTTCTTAAAAAAAGAAATATTTTATACTTACTTTACACCCCCGTTTTATTCCTTTGGGACGTAAATTATCAAAAAGAAACAAATTTTCTTAGTATTACCTTACGTTATAAAAGGAACCCTTGGGCAAAATTTCAAGTGTATAACCCTAACAGTTCAGGCCCTGCGTTAATATCTTGATTAGTCTTTTAGTTAGCTTCTCCTGTTATATATATGCATAGATTGGAAACATATCATCTTTCATTAGGCTTCAGGCGGGACTCGGTCTTTCCATTTTCGGAAGACTGCGCTACCGTTGTGCTAATTTATTTTCATCATATCAGCCATTGCAAGTCTACTGCTGGAAATAAGCCTCCCAAAGAAAGGGGGAATTTTGCTCATAATTCCTGAGCTGGGCAAGCGTGACGTCAATCGCAAAGCGTAGCTTTCGCGACTGGGATGCTGCTGCCCATCCCATCCTGTGTATTTGAGCTACACTGTTCCGGATGGATATACCGCCTTCTATCGATCCTGGTACCTCAGTCGCCTCTTGCGATACCTGGTACAGGTTATTGGAAATTTTTGCCTATAATTGCCGCGCTTGCAAGCGCTGCTGCCCATCCCGGCCCTGTGCATTTGACCTACTCTGTTACGGATGGATATAACGCCATTCTTCAGTTCTGGTACCTTAATTATCTCTTATGTCACCTGGTATAAAGGGAGGTTCTTTACTACTCTAACGGTACCTCACTGCTAATACTTTTTTTTTTAAATATAATTATATATTTTCTAAAAATAGTAATTGAATAATCATACGTAGAACTATAAGTAGAAACAATCTGAACAACATTTCTTCACGCATTGATAAGTATCAAGAATAGATTAGGAGAGAGGTAATCAAGTCGCACAAAGGAAACGAGTACATTGTTATAACGGAATTAAATGTCAATTAATTTATAACTCGGTGTGGGTCGGTGCGCGGCCGGTGCGCGGCCGACGACAGCCGAGGACAAAGAGATAGATGCCTCTAACACCACTTACGGATTATGGGCAGCTTAGCAATGCAGCACGACAATTCTTAGTCACCGTTATTAGCAGGATGAACACACGTTTGTCCAGCGCGGCAATGATGGGCAAAAAACTTGGGGAGAAAAGAGCCTTCTTGGAAAGGCCTATGTCTAGAAGTGGACTTTCAATGGCTGGTATAATAATGATGATATATGAGCGTTAAGCTCCTTTGAATATAGCTGGATAAGCTTGACAGATTTCTTTTTTGAAAAACGAGAAGGTTTCGCAGTCAAAATACAATGAACACATGGCCGAATTATATGGTGGTATGAGCTATAGGCATTATTTACTAATCAATCATCGGGCAGAACAGAAAAAAGATAAGGCGGTGGAATACATATAGGTAAATTACAAATATTTGTATACGATACATAAACACATTATTATACCTGATATAAATGAGTGAGAAAACAAATAGACGTTTTAGTATATTAACACTTTATTTTGTTATTAATATTACAAAGGGTTTACGTTTAATGTATTTGATATAATATAATATATTATAATTGACACAAATTGACATTAATGTCATGCTAAATTTCAATGAAATCAGTTCACTATATAAGTCCCACAAACGGACCAACAGATAGACAGGCAAACACTTTCGTATTATAAAACTTTCTCTTAAAATTTACAATAAACACCTTATATATAAATCTGGTACCTAACTAAATACATTATCTATATTTTTAGTTATTTTTTTAAGGCTTTGATCATAGATAGAGAAATATAATTCCTATAAAGGGATTGGAGAAAGCTTTGTCTATATGCTCACTTTACAAGAAACCCTGCTCCCGCGTTTCGTTAAATTAAATAAATAACAAGCAGTCAATGTAACCAAAATAATGCTCCTCAAGAATAGTGTTTTCTGCTCGAAAATATTCATAATGTTTCATGTTAGTTCCGCCCGCGCCCCGATGTCAATGAATATATGATTTTGCCATTGTCGCTCGCGGATTAAGACCTATAAACAGTTGCAGCGGGCAGCGGGACGACGCGACGCAATGGCGGTATCGGAGCGTACTGAAGATTAGATTTTAAGTAATATCTAACTTCCAAATTTATTCGTTTCATATATTTCATGATTATTCATTTGTGGCGACCCTTGAGACTCAAGAGTTGCGGTTTCAATTCCCGCATCAACTCAAAACCATATTGATGTTTGTTTGGTTAACAGAAGCTTTCGTCAATATAATCTTAATCATTGGTAAATTCCTACATCTCATACATTGAACTGATTCTATCGTAAGTCGCTTAAAACACTTGTGTTATGGACATCGGACAACAGAAGAACCACAAATATAATACTTAAAATACTAAATATTTTTTTAATACCTAGATACAAGAAAAACAGAAATACCATCATATAAATATTTATTCAGTATGGGGATCAAACCCACGACCCCTGGCGCATAAGATAGGATTACTACCATCTGCGCCATCGGTCCCGTTAATGTAGTACAAACGTATTGACGTTACGGTGTAGGCCTGGGACTATATCCAGCAGTGGACGTCCTATGGTGTTGTATATGAGTCATCCGGTTTACAGATCTAACTTAGTCAGGGTCATGGGTTGTTTTAAAAGCATACCAAATCATCAGGATGGAGACCAACAACGGTCTCTTCAGATGAAGTTTATGTATTTCTACCGCGTTCATCATATCCTATGATCTCTGATACCAAAGCAATCAGATCATATTACGTTAAGTATTCAGGGGTCACCTCTACCAAAGTTGGACCTCATACAAAGGTCATCTCCGGTACCGCTCCGACTACTACTAAAATCAGCAGTATTTACATTGCTGTGTTCTGGTTGAAAGAAAGGTGAGAGAGGCAGAGAAAGTGGATTGTAGATAGAGTCGTTGGCACTGGATGATGTGACATAATATCTTTAAGTCACAAGGTTGAATGCGCGCTAGTGATATCCTTGTGATGTTACGAGCGTCTATAGGCTTTGGTGACGCTTGCAGTCGCATGGACCATATGCTTGTTTATCGCCTTAAGTAATATGATTATTAAGTAAGTCCCTAAAAAATTCATGTCCATTCTCCCTTAAAAAGGGGTTTTAGTGTATTTTGTCCCCGCGGCCCGCTGTGCGCTGCAGTAGTGAAGGAGGCTTTATTACTTCACCAATTATTTTCTACAGTTTCAAACAATTCACGTAATCGCCGCACGAAAAAATCTATCGTAGCCTCGCTCGCGTAATTGAATTTTGGATGGGCATTACGAGAAAAAATTAACTAACTTCTGCATTGTGTTATTTTTTCAAGTAAATTACTACACGGCTGGATCAGAGATAATATAATTGTTTTTGACTCGTGTGTTCGTGATGATCGCTTTGTAAGATTTTGCATTAAGACTGGACACTGCGCTAGATGTGTTTTTGGTTTTCATAGAAAGGAAAATGTAACATGACTTAAATGATATAAAAGACTCAGATTTTTGTTTATTAGTTACGTAATAATAGATTCACACAACATCCTACACTGACCTAACTCCGAGATACGAACCCTTGTTACGAACATCAGACAATAGAGGAATTACAAATATAATACTTTAACACATATTTTAGACCCAAACCCAGAACAAACACAAATCTTCATCATATAAATGAGGATGAGGATCCAACGCACGACCCTTTCCGTGCAAGATAGGATTACAAACATCTTCGCCATCAAGCCTGTCAACGCTCGTAATAAATTGTTTGATTTCTAATTCGCACGTGTAATTTAAATAAAAAAAAACAAATGAGAGTCTACCATAATTTTATTGCGTACCATACGGTTTGTTAAGTAGATGAAAATAAATCATGACTCATAATGGAAATAAATTGATTTTCATAGTTCAAAGAAATTGTGGAACCTGTACCGGAATGTGGCCGAGTCAGGGCGGAAACAATTAATTGTGTAATTTGTGCAACTGTCGCTTCAATCCCGGCATAAACTTAAATTATGTTTGAACAGTTTCGCATGCCGCTCACACAGATAACTTGCTCACCGAATAATTACTTTTGAAATTACTTTGGTTTCTTCCATAGCAAACATGACCTCCTGGCACGGATTTAGTTGTTTATTTAATATATCATTCAGACACAGTACACAATAGATGGAACCTAAATATAATATCTATGGAAATATATATTATTAAAAATAATAACAAACCTTTATTGCTAAATATTAAACATTTTATATGTACATCTTAACTATATATATTACACATCGGGTTCCCCGGCTTAGTGCTCAGCGTGTCTTGTGACACACAGGCCTCTTCCAGCTGCTTCCCTTCATATTTATCCTTCGCTTGTCTTGTCCATGTTGCTTTCCCAATATTTTTGATGTCATCTAATCATCTTCTTACCTGTCTACCTCTTTTTCTTTTTCCTTCTCTACTTGTGTGTGCAGTGTACTACTGCTATAAAAATAATGTCAAGTATTTGTGATTGGGAGTGCAAGTGAGAGGGCGGTGGAGGAGGATATTTATAAAAAATATGTAATACTAGAACAACTATATCTAATCAAATTAATACAAATTGTTTATCACATTATCAAAGCAGCGCCAAAACTGCCTGACTTCTTTCTCTCATTGATGCTGAAACTGTTGTGTAAATCATCAAGCATGGCAAAAAAGTAGCAGTGATCATGTGGTCGTCACAAATTTATCCATCACGTGTGTTATTATATATATTAGTTTAGCAAAAGTCTGTGTCCAAAATTATTACAAGAAGTACGATTCCGAAGTTCCAAGCTCAATCGATTAGAAAGCATTTTAAACACCAAGCGATCAACTCATGCAATCTATAGCTTGTTGGTCGAACTAGTAATATAAAAGATACTCCATTGTACGTCTCTGGATGCTTATAAAACTAAACAGCAAGTCCCATTTTGGGTGCAGTTTCTTACAACTTTTTGGGCTGTCGCCCGCGGCTTTGGATGCCCGAACGAGAGCTCAGCACGCAAGGAAACCGTTTTTTACTCTGACTCTTAACATTAAGTATTTAAGTAGTAGCTATTGCGGGATTTCTTTTTAAACTTAATCATGATAAAAAGTAGGATAATTTACTATCTCAGATAAACTTAAGTCAATGATGACGAATTCTTGAGACATTTATTTAGCTTTGAACGTTTAAATCTCCTTAATGACAAAATATAATCCAGAGGCAGGATAAACGAACTTGGCGACTTGAAGTAAACACGGTACAAAAATTTTATACTTGAATTAAAAGTAATAGAAGCTATTTAAGATTCTCGGTTCGACGTATAAGGATTCAACATAAAGGGAAGTTATTACAAAATATGTTTTACACTTAGATGGGCAGCAGCATCCCCGTCACTGAGCTATGTTCTGGGATTGCCACCTCACCAGAACACCCGAGAATTACAAAGACCAATAAGACCAGACCTTTCAACTGATACTATTAGATTTCTATTGAAAATATTTATATTCAGTAGTGGACGTATTCAGCTGACAACGAGGCGTGAAATCTTAATAACTCATTTCAAACTTCATAAAGATTTTATAAAAATTGAATAAAGATTGCAGAACCTTCATTACAGGGTTAAGTTTGAAATCTGAGAATATTTTGTCATATTGCCCGCTATCTTCACTGCCTCTCGCAAAGTTCTTATCATAACACAGCAATGGTGGGTGTTGCTCATGACGGCGAATTATTAAGCAAGTTTTATGAGATTAACATTTGCGTTTGTTCTATGTCTGGATACTAAAATCCTGTATTGTCTAATAGCCATAACACAAGTGCACTCTATTTTCATATAAGGTTTTGAATAAATAATTATATCAATATTTTTATTGGTAATTATAATAACATTTAGGGAGACACGACTATCTCCACTCCATGGTGGAACTACATCACCGAATAACATCCAAGTCATATTTTTATAATGACCTTATATGATATCAAACAATTTGACCTGTAGTGATCTTGTCTTGTGCGCCAAAAGTCATGAATTCGATTCCCACCGAGGACAAATATTTATATGATGATATTTATGTTTGTCCAGTGTATGGGTGTTAAATATTTGTATTAAAGTTGTATATTTGTAGTTTCTTTGTTGGCTGATGTCCGTAATATAAGTGCTTTAAGCGACTTACTACGTTCGAGTCATGTCAATGTATGAGATGTCGTGGGAATTTCATTACTGTTATATATACGATTATTGTACACACAATTCAATATATTTTCGATTGCAAATCGAAAAAAATCGTTCTGAAAACAACAATGAGGTATAAAATTAATTGAACAATTTTGTCTGGCATTTGACCTTTTTTCTTTTACCATCGCCACACGTTGTGTATGCGAAGCCGGGGGCGTCGCTAAACGTGCTGCGCGCACGCAACAGTACGGGTTCTCTTTTTTTTTTCAGTAAATAATTCATAATAAGTACAGCCAGAGTATAATTTACATAATTTGCAATGACATATGTTGAATTATATAGAGTCGTGACGGTTGGTGAACTCGAAGCTATTTAAACTGGAATGGGTCGATCATAACTGACTTATCTAGACATGCACAATTAATGGAAGCCGTAGGGTACCGGCAGAATAGAATAATACTTCTCGCAATACTAGAAGTAAAAGGGGATTGAGGTACCAGAAGCGACAATTGGCGTTATATTTAACCAAGATAGCGAAGCTCAAATGCAATAGGGCGGGTATGAATAGCAGGAGAATGGTCGTCGCGATCGCCAACCGGGAGTTGACCTAACGCTCGAATTATGGTCAAAATTCTCCCTCTTTTGGGGAGTCCTATGTGATGTGGCTACGGCTATTATGATGATGATGATGTAGATATTTCTCGAAGTCTCCTCCAGCTAACAACCAAATATAAGAATCAAAATTGTTAAACAAATGGTTTTGTATGCCTTATGAGAAAATTACTCAGAAAATTATTTTCATTATTTTTTTATGATATAATTAAAAATATAATAATTTGATTCCACAATCCTTGATTTTGTCACAAATGTGATGTTAAAAATAATAAGGATAATAACTTCAGGTTTTAAAGGTAATGCTTTAAAGTCCTAAAGCAGTCTTTAGAATATTGATTTTTCCACCTCTAAAAACTATTTGTAATGAAATAATATGTTATTTTACTTACAGATTATTAATAATAATTTACAGTTTATTGTGCACTAATAAAAATAATACAAGAACATCAAAAACATAGAATAGAACAAGAGGTGACCTTATTGCTAACAGCAATTTTTCACAGGCAACCTTTATATGGAAACAGTATCACAAACTGATGGTAGTTTGAAGTGTATGTGTTACGTTTACATTTACATGAGGTAGACCTCATACAAAAGGTGCTGTGTTGCGATCTGAAGGGTGAGAGAGGCAGTGAATTTACTGGGTAATTAAATAATATTTTTATGTCACAAGGGTTGAAACGCGTTAGTGATATAACGAGCGCGAACTGTGTGCTTGTTTGTCAATGATCTATGGTCAGAGTAGCAGAAGGTTGTTCCTCTTTTTTATTGTATTTATATATTTGATTTTCTTGAAAGAAACTAAGTTAAAACTGTCTAGTCCGACAAACACCCTTGATTGTACATAATAAATGCCTAACATTGATATCGACTATCGACCGGCCACAAAACTTATTTCTACTACGCGTTTATGACTGATGTAGGCTGTATATTATTTGTAAATAGCAGCCTACGAATTTCATCGGTTTGTGGAAATCATTGTCTAAATAGTATCTTATTCTCTTGTATAATCATCAACTTCATATTAGCTGCGGAACATTCAATTATGAAAGTCCCTTGTTTGTTCTTAATCTCTTTTTTCATCTTAAATTTTAAAATAATTTTTGTTAATCATCTCCGAAATAAGATACGTTGTTTAGAATACTGGGGCAAGAGAACAAGGGGGAACTATGATACTTAGTCTCTTGGCCTCAGCGCTAATAAATATAGCTAACTTATGTTGTTTTGAGTTTTATTTTATATACAAAAGTTTAGTACAGTGCATTCATAAGGTAGACAAATTGCATCACTACTCCTATTTTTAATATAGTTTTAACAGCACCTCGAGCAGCTTTATGGGTGAATATATGAAATTGGCTTTGTGGTACCGGTACAGTAGCGGTATATCCATCCGAAACAGTGAAGCTCAAATGCACAGGGCGGGGATGTGCAGCATCCCCGTCGCATAATCGCAATTATAGGAAAAATTCCCCCTTTCTTCGAGAAGCGAATGTTCAGCAGTGGACATCCAATGGCTTATATAATGATGATGATAGTGTATCTAGTTATGCAATTTCAATCTTCAAAATTTGCAATTTTTGAAGAAGAAATTCAAATCAACAATAGGTACGTCAATAAATTGTCGACACGTGCGCGATGCCACGGTTTAGTTTCACAACAGTGGGTGGAAATCGATCGGTACCTCATAACTGCTTTATTTTATATCGGCCTGGGTTGTTGCGGTCTTCATTCAGTCTGACACACTTGACGTAGACAATTTCTAGGTATTAAAAAACATCTATTAGCCATTACTTGATATCCCTTTGTTTAACATTACACTTAGAAAGTTATTTAGCCTAGTCTCAAGCTACTTAGCATCTAGTGAAGTTGAGAAAAGATTTGTTTTGAACAACTTCGCCTGCGTTGTTACCTCACTCTCACTATTCAAAGTCAAAGACAAATATTCTTTATTCAAGTGGGCCCATTACAACCACTTTTAAATCGTCAATAAAATAACAACAAATAGGTAATAATAATAATAATAATAATAATATTTCCAATAAGGAAGCTATCTTAACTTATATAAACTTTGAATATAATATTTATTTATATCATATCAATAGCTTAAAATATAAGTTTCAATTATAGCGATACTTCCATACAACTTTTCATCCCCCTCACAACCCTTACAACCGTACCAGACGAGTCTTAAGTACCGTAGATTCATTACGCCACCCACCAGAAGGGAACTTTTAGAAAAACTCGTTGTGATAAAGGTTCCACCAACACCATCTATGTAGTAGTTGGCGCTAGTAAAACCCTAACCGGCGTTGGCCTTAACAAACCATTGTCTTAAAGCTGGTGATTATAGCAGTTTTATCTCTAACGTGATAGTAAGTTTTGAAGATAAGCTTACTTTTAACGTATTTCTTGAATTTTTATTTTAAACTAGCTGTGCCCGCGACTTCGTCCGCGTGGAATAGTTTTTTGGGTAGCATACCTCTTTACCTTAACTTATATAAACTTTGAATGTCATGTTTATTTATATCGAACCAAGGCCTGAAAAATAAGTTTCAAGTTTCTAGCTCTAAAAATAGCGATACTTCCATACAACTTTTCATCCCCCTTTTCGGCACCTTATAACCCTTATTTAGAATTAAAAATAAAGAATTACTGTGCCAAATTTCATCAAAATCGGTTGAGAGCATTAAGCGGGAAAGCGTAACAGACAGACAGAGTTACTTTCGTATTTATAATATTAGTAAGGATTTTTCGTCCTACGGTGACGCTTACTACCACGTTGACTGTATGCTTGTTTGTCTGTTCAGTCTAATTAAAAATCAAAAAATAACAAATAGTGTCATCTTATATTTATTAATTGAGAAGATAGAAGAGATTTGTAACTCTGTTTAATATATCTATTGAGAATATTCATCTATGAAATAGAAAAGAAATATGTCTTTCTGGATGAATTAATCCGAACAAATAAGTACGTTTCACAAACAGCAAGCGAGCTTATTTCCCAGTTAAACCAGCGTTTTAATCATTCTAAAATACTTTTAAAAAGTGATAGTGATAACAAAATCACTCCACTGCCTCCATTGAATCCATCCAAAATCCATGAGAAAGGGTGATCATGCCCATAATTGCGCTGGGCAGGTGTGGTCGTAATCACATATTGCGACGAAAATGCTGCTGTACCCGCTTTGTTGTACTTGCGGCTTAACCACCATCTGTCGATTTAGGGAGGTACTACTCTACTATCACTCTGTAGTACCCCCCGATAGTGATAACGGTATAATGATACTTAATAGCAAACCTGATCAGTACACATCTCTGTTTAAGCTCTATGATCAAAGGCCACCCTACAGTAATGCCTTAGACCTCAAATCACGACAATGGATTAGTTCTCATTGTCAACACGTTATCTAAACTACACGCCTATCCGCATGATAAAAGAACCGTCTTCTTTTGTTGCGTGTGTGCGAGCCCCATGACACAGCATAGACTGGCTTCGTTGGATAATGAAGCATTATACACTGTCTATATATGGGCATGTAGATTAACTGTGTTATGCGTTTTTCTAGAACGATTTTGCTAATCGCGATGTTGAAAGTAATTATACGAGTATTAGAGACATCGAAATGTATGAATCATCTGTGCCTATAAGTTACTTAAGTCTTAAGGGATGTTTGTTGACCCACATAAATAACATAATTTGTAATATATATAACGCTAGATGGGTTATCTTGTTACGCATTTAAAGAAGTTTAAGTTTCAGGTTCAAAATAGATTTCAGGTTTACAGTAAGCACGTAAAATGGTAAAAACGCGGGGTGCCGTTTGTTATGACGCGGGGTGCTGACCATTGAATGATTTTCAACTACATGTTTGGAATCGAACATTTCTCAACTTTAGCGTACGTTTATTTTGTAAACTGAGATTTTTATCCTTTAAGTGAAAATTTACTATAACTTTCTACGCATTCGATATATTTTTAACTCTATCGAACTTTGAGTCAATGCGGAAAACTAAATGACCCTATTTATTTTTACACAACTATATTCTGTTAATTTTTATTTATCAATATTGGTCTGATCTTTTTTATTGAATTTGCAAAGACAAGGTTTCTAAAACATCATTGTCTGTTAAAATAAAACTTTTCCTGTAACTGGTATACAATGCGGATAGGACGCATCCTTTCGAGACTTCAGCGAGCAATTTCAAGTTTATGTTCATCAGCGACATGCAATTAAATGTATATATTATAGACCAAGTGTTTAATAAAGACATTATTTATGATTCCCGGTCATTATAAATAATGTCTATCTCTATCAGGCTATGCGATTAATTCACTTTACATATCAGCTCATAAATTGATCTGACTCCTTGATAAATCGCTTAAAGCAAGTATTACGGGCATCAGACAACAGACGACTCGCACATATACTACTTTCCAAATACATATATTTAACACCCAGACACGGAAAAATATAAATATCATCATATAAATAGGTGAGGATCGAACCCGACCTTTGACCACTACCATCTGCGCCATCGGGCCCGTAATTATTATATTCCTACAATTTGGCAATTTGATAAAAAAACAACAATTTTAACTATTTACTTTAAAAAAATCAATATGCCAAAACAATATTTCACAAAATAATACGTGTAAAGTCGACTGGAACAAAATGGCTTACGTCAGTTTTACGAAAGGATAATATTTTATCTGTTAAAAAGCTCTGAGTAAAACATTTAGGAAACCTATTGCAAATTATATTATTATATTTCAAGTAATATACTTGGGAAATGAAAGTTCCTCAAATAGTTAGATTTTTATTGTTTATTTAAAATACCAATTTATTATTTGGTCCATAATATATATGTACAAATGAATAACAGATGCGTTTGTAATATTTTGACATTCAACCCAATGAAGTTGAAGATGAATTATAAAATATTAATGGAGTAGGACAGGTCGCCTAAGGGCTATTTTGTGAGCGTACTGACACAGATGCCTGAAGTATGTGATACCAATCATACAGTTATTAATTCCAATCGACGCGACCAGACCAGTCGCAAAAGTAATTACCTCAATATATCAAATGAAGTGCTTTCTACCACAGATAAGACGTCGACGTAAATAAATTAATAAAATGGGCACACAGTGTAGTAATACAGAAAAAATACTAGCGCCGTGCGCGTTGGTATAATGCTGTCATCATAACATCAAGCGTTAGGCGTCAACTGCTGGATACAAGCCTCCTAGGATGGGGGGATCTTGACCTTAATTAACGAGCTAAACAAGCGTGATGGTAATCGCAGACCGTAAATACGCCCACGTGGATGCTGCTACCCATCCCGCCCTGTGAGCTTGAGCTACACTGTTGCGGTTGGATATACCGCCATCTGTCGGTTCTAGTACCTCAGTCACCTCCTACGACACCTGAAGCAGGCGGAGATACTATTCTACTTTGGCGGTACCTCACGGCTTGTGGTTTGTGAATATGACGTCACATTATTCAGTAATTTCATTGCCTCTCTCACCCTTCGGATCGCATTTTCGCAAACAAGCTATTTTGCGGCGGAAACAGCTATCTCTAATCTCTTTTATTTCTGTTTTCACGTTGTTTTTATAAATAAATTCATCCACAACATCTCCTACAAGAGCCTGATTCCGTGATAAATCGCTTATAGCATTTGTGTACGGACATCAGATAACAGAGGAATCACTAATATACTACTTAAATACATGTATTTAACACCCAGACCAAAAACATATACTATCGAACCCACGACTTTTAGCGCATAAGATAGGATCACTACCACCTACACCATCGGACAACCAATAATTTTTTTCATTTGTGTGAAGTATAGCTTAGTTTAAATTATGAACACGAGGTAATCTGTATCTTTTTTTTTCAGGTAAGCCAACTAGCCTCGTCGTCTTCAATTGACGTAAGAATAAGTTTTCAACAAATTTGACTGCGTAATGGCTGCTATTGAATCACTACTTATTAAGTCGTCCATTTGAACAACATAATTTCAGCAATTTGGCCAAACAATTGAGGGTGTACCGTACTCTGACCTTTACAAATAATTAGACTAAAAAATAATTTGGCAATTCATTACACATACGTTTTTATATATTTAAAATAACTCCGCCTTCATGAAAACTGCATAAGGCTTTTATTGCTATGGGAATTAAGGTAATTAAGTATAAAATTGATGGTCACCATTAATTATATTAATTGTCGGCCATTAAAAAATCGTATGTTTTTGTAAATAAAACACAAATTTCGATGATGACAATCAAGCACGCGTCGTTGGTTCTGGAAGCATTAAAATTTTACGACATTATTAAAGGGCCTTTAGTAATTGGAAATGTTAGCCGCTACTATGTCCCGACGAAAAGGTATTTGTATTTTATATGCTAAGGTAATGTTAACTATGGTACCCACATATTTAATCTAATTGGAAGAGGAACTTTCAAGTCTACATTGGTCTCAACCTCACTGATTATTGCTACTGCCAAAGAGCAGTTCTCGCGGTGCCGGTTTTTAAAAGGAGCTAAAGACTGACAAATTTCTGAATCATCATCAAGTCGTCCACTAGAAGTCCATTGCTGGACATAAGCCTTCCAAAGAAAGGGGATTTTTTTCCATAATTGCCTTGCTGGGAAAGCTTGTTGGCAACTGCAGATCGCAGCTTTCGCGACGGGGATGCTATCCCCACCTTGTGCATTTAAGCTGATCTGTATCTGATGGATATCTGTCGGTTCCGGTATCTTATTCGCCTCTTACGACACTTGGTACAGGGGGAGGTACTATTTTACTCTTCCTGCTCCGGCTTATTCTATTTATATTTCTGAATATCGACAAATTTTCGTCAAGTCACAAGTTTGGCGATACACTTGTGATACCCTTGCGATAGTTAGCTACTTGCTAAGTATAGTAGCAAATACTTTCACGCGGACCATGTGCTTGATTGTTAACTCAGCAATATAACAATACATTATAATGAGGCTACAGTCGGTAACAGGCATCTTAAAAGCCACAGCAGGCACTTTCGTGCCATATTAGTCTAATTAGCATACAGCACAATCGTAAGGATACGTCATTTGAGAACATTATGTCGCTTTAGGCTATTCACTGTCAGCTCGCTAAGTGGAATACCATGATATAAGCACTCTTGTTTAGAAACAGATTTACGTCAGATAAATAAGCAGGTGTAGTTTATTTTTTGGATTAGATCAGGTCGACAAGCACACAGCTCTTGTCATAATAAGCGGCACTGCAGTCAATAGATGTTCATAACATCACAAGGATATCACTAACGCGTTGCCGACCTTGTGACTTGAGGATATTGCGCCATATTACCCAGTGTATTCACCGCCTCTCCTACCCTTCAGACGAAAATACAGCAATGCAAACAATGCTATTTGCCGTTAGTAATAGGTAAGAGTAAGGTGCCGATGCAGACGACCTTTAAATGGGATCTACCTCGTGTACCTCGTGTACCTCGTGTACCTCGTGTACCTCGTGTACCTCGTGTACCTCGTGTACTAAAAGTATAGGGTCTTCTTAAGAACACAAACACCAAATTTGTAAATCGAACATAAGGCAACAAAGGTGACATAGGTGATATAGAATTGACAAATAGTATATCCATCTAAACTTGATCACAACAACAGCCGTAGATCGTCCACTATTGGACATATATATAATATAATAGAATAATATATATTAGTATACTTTTATGGTTAGCAAAAAAATATTAAATAGACAGAGTAAATAATTTGAATTGAATCTCAGAATTAATTAAACAGAAGCTTTAAACTACATAAGTGGGTCAATTTGTTGTAGGTCGAATGAATTATAATACGATATTGAATATAATTTAGACCCTCAAGAGTTACACGAAACAATTCACTCGGAATCAACGCCGAAATTAGTTGGAAATGAAAGAAGCGTTATCGAAAATTCGATCTTAATGTACTCTCTGGATGGATATTACTCGCGCCGTGCACTTGTGATTATTAAAGTTTTCGATTGTTTTTATTTCATGTACCAACCAGTTTATAACACGCACCGTGAACCGTCCCCGACATGGGTGTGGTACAATTGGGATAATGCATATAAATATTTTTGTATATATTAAAACCGTGAGGTACCGGCAGAATAGGATAGTGCCCCCTCATTTATACTACCCCCCCCCCCCCCCCCCCCCCCCCCCCAATGCGGGGGGGGGTAGCATCGGGAAAGCTGCGCTCTACGATTGCCAAGACGCTTGCCCGACGCGGTAATTATTGACAAAATTTCCCCTTTATTGGAGAGCCTAGTGTCCAGTGTAGTGTAGTAGTGTCCAGCAGTGGACTTCCAATGCCTGTAGTGATGATGATGTATATAAAAAATAGTGCATTATACACTACCGTACTTTTAAGTGATACCCTATGAATTGTCTATGAACCTTACTTTTATAAAAAACAGGATTCTATAGGCTTTTGATTATCGCATTTGTTTAATAAATGGTTCAAATAACACCACTAATAGACAACTGTATCGAGATAGCAGCTGGTTGCAACCGCACGAGTCTTCTGAAGCAAGCGAACAATTTTTTATTCTTATCTGATATATCCTTAAATCATCTCTACAGAAGACTACATGCAAGATTTTCCTATCATTTTTACAACGACAATGGTTGTTTAACACCTATGTTTCAGTAGCATTACGAGTACATTTTAAAGATATTTCTTGTTATAAACGATTCTGCATAGATCTATTAATGGAAAGATTAGGATCAAGCAAAAACGCGTTTAACTTTCTTGAATATAAGGCCTGACTTCGAATGATAATGACAGTTAATTTAGTCATCATATCAGCCATTAGAAGACATTGTATCATCAGTTCACAAGTTTAGCGACATGCTAGTGATATCTTTGTGATGTCATGAGCGACTTTAGGCTGTGGTCACATTTACGACCCAGCGCCCGTTTGCTCGTTTGTTGACTTCAAAATATATAAAAAAGGCTCATATCCAGCAGTGGACGTTGTTCGGATGCAACGATGATGATAAATGGTGAACAGTTTTTGTGTATGTTAACCATAACTCGAGGCCCACTCGCTTGTAAAACATGCTCACCAATATTATGTTGTAGATAAAAAGGTTACAAATTGTTACAAACCCCAACCGAAACTAGCACTCGAGGAAGGAACCACAAAAAAAAGGTCGAAGAGCGAGTGAGAAAAGAATTAGTAGAGTTCAGTAGAGTTCAGTAAAGAAAGATGTAACTTATTAATAAAAAAAAGCTAAGGAAACATGCCCAGGTGGTGAAATTTATTTGTGTGTCTTCTTATTTATATTATAAATAGATTTTTTTTGGTTGGCTTTGTTTTAACTTGAATTGTCTGGAACTGTTTGAAACTGGTGAATATCGATCGAATATTAAAAATTTATCTGTACCATTATTATAAATACAAAAACATCTGTAGGTTATGTACGTCTTTTCCAACTTAGCCGGCATATGCCTATAATGTGTGTCCTAGGTTTTTGATCCCGGTATAATTAGTTCCCAAGGGAAACGACGTAAATTAAAATCTACGCAGAATAGGTCGCGAGTGAAAAAATTGCTTAAAATTTCTAAAACTTAAAAAAAAATTAGTACGACTATCGACCCTGTTTGTAGTTTATTCAACAACTTCAGAACCCTAAAAATATGAATATAAAGCCAATCAAATTAGAATCATAAACGAAACATGCAAGGTGGAAAATCGTCTGTGAGCACGGGGTCAGCTAATGGTTTCTTGAGGGCATGTCTCAACGTACCTCGGAGAGGAGGAGCAAACTTTTTACTAATAAGCAGGTGATGGGTGACCGCTCCTTTGTTTATAACGGACACGGGCCGGCTTATTATAATAATATCTACTTGAAATACTCTGTATGGCTAGTCTTAGGTAACTGCTTCTATAAAAATAAATACAGTAAATAAAAATAAATTAATACATTCACAAAACACCTCATACATTGACCTGACTCCGTGATAATTCGCTTAAAGCATGTGTGTTACGGACAACAAAAACAAAATTATCACAAATATAAAGTTTAAATACCTATTTAACACCCAGACACAGTTATTGTTGCACATGATATATATATATATCATGATGATATATATCATGTGCAACAATAAATGCAAGACATAAATATAAAATTTCTTTATGGTTTTTGTATAATGGAAGATATCTTGTTGAAAATTATTGATACTATAATAATTACAAATAATTTATGTATTTCTAGGAGATTATGAACGTCACCAAGCAATGAACAGAAAGAAAGAAAACGTCAAATTATACTTTCATAATAATTTAAAGTTCACCATCAGTCATTATTGAATGACGATAAATGACAAATGGCACTCTTTTTTCCTAAATTTCTGGTGGGAGAAATAGGGGCTCTAATAAAACCTAATTTTATTTGTTTGATGTACAATAAGGAAGGTATTTTTTTTGTTTAATATCACTTTAAAAAACTAATTTTATACATACAAACATCACGCCTGTGTCCCATCGGGTAGGCAGAGACTATGGATCTCTACTTGCTACGATCTTGGCATATGTCACTCGCTTCCCTTACCCGCATTAGTCCTTTTATGCGCGCTCGTTTATTATATTGGTATTTCTGAAATGGTCCTTCTTTTATACCTTTTCTACCTGGTTAAGATATGTTCGCCTAGGTCCTCCTATAACAACTTTTTTATGAACATCCGTTCTATACATTTGTGCATTTGTGTTATTCTACTTTCATACATCCATTTTACATGTCGAAACCATCTCAATACTCCTCTGTCTATTATTGTCACAACATTTTTTTACACCACTTTGATCACACTATTCTTTAATCTGTCTCTCAAACTCACACCATACTTACTCTTGTTCTCATTTCTTGTGTTCTCATTTCAGCATTTTTTCTACTCACGTGCTTTTCCTGCTATACCTAACACTCACTACTATATTATATACATACCATTATCTCCTTAAAACACGCTTCATACATTTGCTGTACGACCACACAAAATTTTAAATTTAGTAACACACAGATCTTCAATAAAATATAATTGAATCAAAATAATAACCACACATTCCAATGTCTCCAAACAAAATTGAAAATGAACTCCTAATTCATAAATCCAACATAATCACCACCGACCGTAATTCAGTTTATAGAAAAATGCGGGTCTACATCCAGGCTATTAAAGAAACTACACATTAAAGTTGCAATTTAGACCCAATCAGCATGTCTGAACGTTTCAAATCGAACGGCTAACCTCGACGCCGACTCGACATTATAGATTTGAGACGTGATAAAGAAAATGAAGCTCTAAATCAACTGTTCAGAGATGAAATTCGTGCGGAGATAATATCGGTGCGTGAGGAAAGCGCGTGCGCACGTCTGCAGCGTTACCATGGTATCTCTAAGCTCGATATAATTACGGATTGTGAAAAATATTTTATTAATCCTACTTATTTATAAAAGCCACGTAATTCTAGACAGATAGAATATAATTATGTTGTGTATAGGAAACTTTTCTGATAAGAAAATGGCTATCCTGAGATGTTTTCTGATAAACTATTGTTGCTAGGAAACTTATTATATATCAGTAAGCTGCATTATCCATCTGAAATAATGCAGCTTAATGCATAGGGTGGGGATGAGCAACAGCGTCCCCGTCGCGAAAGCTGCGCTCTGCGGTTGCCAACTGGCTTGTCCAGCGCGCCAATTATCGATAAAATTCTCCCTTTAATAGCGAGACCTATGTCCAGCAGTGGACTTCCAATATCTGATATGATTATCTATTTTGTATATTGTAATAGCTACAATGTTTTAAAACGCAATGAAAATGTTGTCGTGGCTATCACATCATCATCATCTCATGGCGTAGCTTATTAGCCTAGCGAGAGAAATGCTCTTGTCTCTACCCATCCGGACGGATATACCGCCACCTGGGGACTGTCCCGTACCTCAGTCGTCTGTTACGACACCTGGAACTGGAGGAACTATTATTCTACTCTGACGGTACCACAGATCAAGCGTGTAACATAGACAATACATCCCATGACGTCCAGCCACACATAGGATCAAACTGAACACATTAAGCAAAAAATGATAAAAATCGGTTCAATAGTTTAGAAGTCCATTCCGGAGAAACACCGCGACACAAATTTTTTATATATAAAAATGTTAATCTGTTATTTTCGATAAACACATGTATATATACATTTTATAAATCATAGGGTTTTAAATTCATAAATAAATACACACCTTTCTGCATGTGGCTAAGTCGAGAGACCAATGGTACCTCATCGGCAGCTATTATGATGATTGCATGGTAGCAAATGATACCGCCTGCGAGAGCCGCTATCGGGAATTCTTCACTGCTTATCCTGTCTGCTTAGAATTCGTAATCACAACCATTTTTTTATAAAAAGAATATAGTTTATTTTTAAACAATTGTAGTACTTATAACAAAATTCGGGTTTTTTGGAGAAGGTTTTGAAGAGTGAGCAGTAAGTGTAATGGGTGACTTAATATCATGAGGTCGTATTGAATGGTACCGCAGCTATTGTACGCGCACAGCTATTACTTTGATTGCCTGGTAGCAAATGATACTGGTCCACTCTCAGGAATTCCTCGAGCGCCATTCATCGTCTTTGTTAGATTATCCCACTGAGTGACGGTGTGCGCCTGCGCATTCGAGGCTTGCACCCGTGTGATTGACGTTCTCGTAAAGGCTTTGGTTTTAATTAATTGTGTATTTATCTGTTTTCTTTCTTAATTTGACGGGTCTAATGGTGCAAGTGGTAGCGAAAATCCTATTTGTGAGCCAAGGGTTCGATCCCCACCCAGATGATGATATTTGTATTTGTTCTGTGTCTGGGTGTTAAATATATCTATCAAAGTAGTATATTTGCGATTTCTCTATTGTCTGGTGTTCGTTATGCAAGTTCTTTAAGCGATTTATCACAAATCAGTTCAATCTATGAGATATTGTGGATATTTATTATTTAATTATATTTGACCAAGTTAGTAACGGTTTTTATGTTGACACGAGCGACAATGATAACATGAATGCTTAAATACAAGTGAATCATGATCATGAAGTCTTACAAGTATCTTTATAGATAATAATAATAATAATATAAACATCCCTACTAATATTATAAATGCGAAAGTAACTCTGTCTATCTGTCTGTTACGCTTTCCCACTTAAAGCTTTGAACCGATTTTGATGAAATTTGACTCAGGTTTCGTTGTGCAATTGTAAAGTCATAATACTAGCTTATTACTCGTTCCATGTGAAAATGTAGACAATAAAAATCAATTGTTTGTTTCTTGTTAATCTTTAAAGGAGCTATACCAATATTGATAGACTTTGCATTAGCAAAATATGTAATTTAAAAAGGAGTAGCTTAATGTTACTGATTTTTTAATTATTATTATTAGACCAGATCGACAAATAATCATACAGTGCGCGTGATAGTAAGTCACCGCAGCCTATAGACGCTCGTAATATCACAAGCGCGTTGCCAATCTTGTGACTTGACGATATTATGCCAAGTTAATCAGTAAATTCACGGCCTCCTGCATCCTTCAGACCGAAACACAGCAATGCGGACACTGCTATTTGGTAGTAGAAAGGTGTAAGTTATAAAGTTCTTATATAATTAGTGTTCCCTCCTCTCTTTTCCTGACACTGCCCGGTAAGTGTTGATTGGCAACCAACACTGCACATTACCTCCAGAGAAAAGTGAAACATTTTACGATGTTCTATTTGAAGTGGAGGTGAAATAAGTAGTAATAAATGTTAGTAAAAGGCCAGATTGCACTGAAACAGCGTCGACAAATCAGAACTACCGTACGCCGGAGATTAAACGTGCGAGTGGTTGTTGACTTAATTTATTTTATAACTATAATTTATAAACGTATATATTTATATGTTACCCGAAATTAAAATGGACAGTAATTTATTTATTACATAAAATTAATTAATTTGAAATTTATTACCAGTCGAAGGACAATCACAAAATATCAATGCGAGATAAAATATTATATTCCCACAAAATTTTATTCATGACCTAACGGGAAGCTAAATAATGTATAACGATTTACAATGACAAAGTAAGTGGTTGATAGAAATCTGCAAAGCATTGACAAATATTTGAGACACATGACACTTCTTGCAGCTCACCGAGATCGCATTGTGATTTGTTAGCATTCTGTCAGACGTTCTAGAGTGCAGCTTTCTCTGCATTATTAATAGATTCTCTTGTAACCGCTATCTTTTATTGAAGAATATTCAAACGAGAATTTTCTTGCAAATCAAAATTACGGTTCAGGTTTAGTCTTTAGTCCAAATAACAGATATATTAATCATTTATATATAATTAAAATTGAATTTAACAGAACTTATTTTAAAGTTACCACTAAATCAAGCAACTATTTATAAATAAATAGAAAAGTAGTGATCGGAATTGTACCATAATCCATTAAATCTAAAAAAATTCTTTATTTATTTGCATGACATTCAAATAATTAGGCGGTGTATCATACAAACTGTAGTCTATGTGTATGTTTGTATAATGTATTTTTAATAATAAAAACCTTTGGGCTCTTCTCCTCCACATTAATATTAACTGTGTTAATTCACATCTATCCGTTTGCCAAATTCCTTTTAAAGGGATACAAATGTTTTGTTTCACTTAAAAAATAGATAGACGCAGAAGAAATTGTTCCAAATGTGTACAATTTAAGTCAATTATTCGGCAATCATCAAAGAAACGAACACATCCGAAAGCCAAGATGTCAACAGTTCGCTCTCGAGAACTGAATGGAAAGATTAACTCGAGACCATTAGAAAGTATCCACGATGTTGATGGACTGCTTCCTGAAGATGTAGACGTGGCGATAAATTATCTGGATCTTGACGGCCCATTGGCTCCTCGATAACATTCACTCCATTGACACAGTTCGGTTAGTTATCTGAATATTTATTAGGATTATTCATTTTATGCCGGATAAATTAACATAAACCAACAGCGTTGAAGTACCTCACAAAACTGAAGTAATTGCAAACAGATTTGTAACAAATTGATGGAAATGTCGTCATGAGTTTGATTATCGTTATAGTATGCAATGGATTTTTAGCTGTTTTGGTGCTATAGATTACTTGGGGTAGCGAACGAGTATTGCTCCCGTGGGAACTCTTTACTGTCAGTATTGAGATGTTTAGGACAGAATATTACTGATCTCCTGTAGCTTTATATTTCTTGGCATCAGTATTTATAACTTTTAATACTCTGGGGTATGTATGTTCCTATATTTTAATTTTTCAGTCAAGTTTACAATAAATCTTTTATGTATCTTCTCTATCCTTTTTCTATAAACTAATTTTGTCATCTTCTAGTCCTTGTCGATTTACAGATGAGGAATTTTAGTATATATATATCTATGAAGTTCATGACTAGTTCCTTTTAGGTTAGTATTCGTGAAGTATCTATCAGAAATAAATGAATTAATTCCTATCCTTACTAATATTACCAAAGCGAAAGTTTATGGATGTAGGTTTGTTACTGTTTTACGCAAAAAAGTTTAATGAAATATTACAATAATATAGCTCAGACGTAGAATAACATACACGAGTAGTTTTAATTTAGACTATTGATTGAAGATTTATCTAAAATAAATTCCTACAACACAATATCTCATACATTGATAACCTGAGGCTGTAATAAATCGCTTAAAACACTTGTGTTACGGATGGATCTGAGAACAGCGGAATCACAAATATACTACTTAAATACATATATTTAACACCCAGGCACAGAATAAATATAAATATCATCATGTAAACATTTGTCCAGGGTGGCGAACGAACCCACGACCTCTAGCGCATAAGACAGGATCACCACCATCTGCGCCATTGGGCCCATCGAAAATTAAATATACTAAAATAGACTACTCGGAGTACTAACCTTGCACAGACAAAGACACGGACACCAGCTAGTATACATATAGAGTTAAAAAAAACCTTATTCGAAGAAAAGCAGGTTTGGTATAATTTCGGCATTCACATTCGTTTTTGCATTCTATATATTTTTTTCTTTTTATATTATGAAGTCAGCAAACAAATATACGTCCTGCTTGGTATTAAACGTGACCGCAGCCTATGTCATCACAAGGATATCATTAAGGTGTCGCCATCCCTGTGAACCGAAGATACCATGTCACATTTACCCAGTAACTTACTGCCTCTCTCACCCTCCAAACCGAAATACAGCAAAGCGAACAATGCTATTTGCCGGTAGATATAGGTAAGAGCGAGGTACCAATGCAGACGACATTTGTAATAGGTCTACCTCAAGATAACTGTGTAATAGTTTAATTTGTGTGTAATTTTAGTGGTCACTTTTGATCAAAAAAAATCTCATTTAACTCGGGATTATATAGTTTGCCTATCTTACAACACATCGGAGCCATTATTCCACTCAGGTCTCCACACACAACGTACCTCAATCGTTTTGAAAATTTTGATGAACACAATATATACTCATTTCACATACGAAACTAAGTCACGTCGCAAATTCACATTGTTCGAGTGCTCCAACAGTTAGTAACTGAATATACCGTGTGTGTAGTAAATTAGGTTCTATTTGGCCAATTAGTCGCAAGTGCTGTCCTAAAAACAGGTCCAATCTAACGTCAGTAATCCGAGAGCCCTCGGCAAATTGACCTAAATGAGTTTTCGTACACTGTGAACTGGAAAAGTCTTTGTCGCCGTTTGTCGTAGATGTCATTATCTACAAAGGCCATGAAAATCTATGAACATATACAACATAAATATACAAGAACATATACAATCTATGAAAATCTATAACATACACCTTTTTATATATTATCGTCTTATTTTCAATTTAATCTACGACGTCATACAATAAGGGTCAACTTTGATATTATATAGGTGGCGAGAGTGTTCAAATGTAACACCCTAAAATAATGTTTATAACACAGGGTGCCTATAAATATCAGATTTCCCATCAAAGGCCACATAACTTAATGGTGTCGATTATCCCATCCAACACTTTCTATCTGCCTCTAATAGAATGTCTGGCTGGCACCTAATTTATAGCTAATATCAATACCGTGGCATATTTGCCGCTAAACCAGTTTCAATTAATGGCATAAATAAATAACCGAGTAAAATTTTAAAAGCTAGCTCTAGCAAAGGGATGGTTTCGTACATGTCTATCTCGCTCGCGCGAGCTCCGAAGCGTATCTCCTGTCGCGCCTATGGAGGCTTTACGCTCATCGGTTGGCTGCGTCCGTGTCAGTCAGTTGCGCATACGCAGCCGCGGGTAACGTCCGCGTTCGAAATTCGAACGATTTTCGCGCGTTTTCATATACCAAGTGGCCAGTATTTGAAAAGTATATTAAATCCAATATAGTTGCTGTTTTGACGTGGTGTAAAGTGGAAAATAGTGTTGTCAAAGTTTCGGACATGATTGCGCGTGTGTGTCGCGCAGTGATGTGCGCTTTTTGTAGTGTGTAGAAAGTGATTTCATCACAAAGGATTACAGTGATTAATATACTTGGAGAACACGTGGGAATCTATCTAGGTAAATCATAATTGTTATCGGTTCGTGCGGCATATCAAAGAGATTGCAATAATTTAACTTCTGCATTACATTGTTTACCTTTTATTTTTGTCTAGTCACCTGCTAAGAAAAGGTGCGCTCGCGAGTATGGTAATATAGCTCTCATAACATCGTTACATTCACCGTTCTGTTTACAGTTTTCTAATTACAGAAATGTGTTTTTTTTATTTGCTGAGACAATTAATTAATTAGCGAATCAATGACCCCTATAAAATATTTATTACTTCACCAAACCATTTTATATTTTAGCAGTTAAAACACTCGAGGTTTTTGTAAATCAGGAGAATTCTTAGAACCCTTGAGCGTGTCCCCTAAAACTTCCGACCAGTGAAGTGTAAAATTTCCTAGTAAAGGCCAGGGGGAGTGAAGGCCACAAAATTACACAGCTATTAAAGCTGCCTCTGTTTTGTTTTTTAATCAACCATCCGGAAAATGGGTGGGTTCAGTAAGGTGCAACTGTTTTCTTCAGTTTGTCTTATCGCTTCTAATTGCTTCGCCGTGGTGTTGCGGTTCGCCGTGCTCATGTAACATTTAATCATGAAATTGGTGTATCCCATCTATCGGGCAGTCTCGATTGATTACATACGGTTTATCACACCATCAGCTTTTCTTTTATGGTAAGACAATTTGCTATTTTCCTAGAAAAAAATATCTTTAATTTTATTCAGCATTTATCAATGCTTAAAAAAAGCATCAGCGCAAGCAGACTAACATCGTCATATTATCATATCAGCTATGAAGAGTCCACTGCTGGACATCCAAGCTGCCTCTCCAAGAAAGAATGTATTTTGCCCAGCAATCTTAGCAAATTTAGCAATCGTAGAGCACAGCTTTAGTGATAAAGATGCTGCTGCCCATCCCTGCCATGAAACTATTTCAGATGGATATACTGCCGTCTGACGGTTTTGGTACCTCAGTCCTTTTACGTGAGGTCACAAGATTGTACGCCTTAGAGATAGTCCTGGTATCGTCTTCCACCACTCAGAAAACATATCTTAAAAGAAAAAAAAACACAAAACATAGCAAGCAGCGTATATTACATTGTAATCGCAGTGTAATTAAAAACTGATAGCGCAGTGATGGTTCATATTTTTAGAATAGAAGCTCACCTCGCCCAACCAAGTTGTGTAATGCTAACATAGAAATCTTCTAGGCGAAGGATCGTGTATACTCGTACTGAGTATAAAGATCGTGTAGGTAAGGAATTGGTTTCGTCTAATAGTATCGGAGTTTTGCAATTGCGTATATCCCAATACACAAGACTAGTAGTAGAACTCTTACACTATGTTTACTCTCCCTTCATCCCCTTAAAAGATGATTATCAAAATAATTTTTATTTACTTCTCTTCTTCTTCATTTTCTTTCTTGATGCTCTCCTTTGTTATAAATAATTGTGCAAAATTTGTTTTTAAACCTGATGGTTAGAGCCTAAGCTCTGCGTTGCTATGTCAGCTTATCATTTCGCATATATAGATTGAATTATAATAATAATAATAATTAATTCCCACAACATCTCATACATTGACCTGACTCCGTGGTAAGTCGCTTAAAGCACTTGTGTTGCGGACCCCAGACAACAGAGGAATCACAAATATACTACTTAAATACATATATTTTACACTCATACACAGAGCAAACACAAATATCATCATATAAATATTTGCTCTGGGTGGGAATCGAACCCACGACCCCTGGTGCACAAGACAGGATCACTACCATCTGCGCCATCGGGCCCATCAATATATTTGAAATATTTCGCATCCACAATCGAATAATAAAACATTTTCAAATGTTTTACAACGTTGTTTATTTAATTTTTTATATTCTGTTTGATTGGTTAAGTTTAAGAACGGTTGAAATAAATACATTGATTTAAGAGTTGATAAAACAGTAGTTTTATAACCATATTTTCGCTATCAGTATAGTTTATTTTATTATTATCAACTTTCTTTATTATTATAACCAACAAAACTGCTTTCGGCACCGGCAGAGCACGAGGTGTCGTAAGAGGCCAGCCGAAAGAGCTAACCGCAAATACAACAAGGCGAGGATGGGTCGCAGCATTCTCGTCGCGAAGTTAAGCATAGCTAGATTTTCTAGCGTGGTAATTACGGGGCAAATTATCCTTTAAAGAGGTTAAGCAGTAGATTTTCTGCTGCAAATTTGATTATTAGGAAGGTTACTTTGGAAATAAATTTGGGCAGTCCTAAGTAACCTTCAGTCTTATTCTTTGTATAATATTAGAATAGTACCCTACCCCTGTACAAGGAGTCGTAGGAGACGAGGTACCGGAACCGACAGTTGGCGGTATCTCTATCCAAAGCAGTATAGCTAAAATGCAACAAGGCGGGGATGAGCAGCAATATTACCGCCGTGAAGCTACACATTTGCCGCCACACTTGCCTAGCGAGGCAGGTATGGGCAAATTAACCTTTTCATGGGCCTAAGTTAAGCAGTGAACGTTTTGCGGCTGCTGTGATGATGATGATGATGAAAGGTGCGAAGTGACGGCTTCCGTTAGCCGAATAACAGTAATTTCTCGTAATACATACATAAACACACGCGATGTGCTCTTTATTCCTACTATACATCATGGTTCTCTGTAGACGGGCCGACAGGCGGCGATTGATTGAGAGAAACTGTATGATTTCTAACTGCGAGTTAAGTTGGAATTAATCATTATTAAAACTTACTGGCTGTTGTCGTGAAGAGAAAATGGAATTTAGATAATCGTTAAATATCTTATTTTAGATAACCCACGACTCTTAGCACATAGGATAGAGATTGATTATTATGACTTATAAACGCAAAATATTTTTTGAGTTCAATCTTTATACGACTGACTGACATATCAACGCATTCCCGTGAGGTACCAGCAGAGTAGAATAGTACCTCTCACTGCACCAGGTGTCGTAAGAGGTGACTAAGGTACCAGAACCGACAGATAGCGGTATATCCATCCGAAAAAGAACATCCGAAACAGCTCATGCCTGTCGTGAAAGCTGCGCATTTGCCAATACCCAGCGCGGCAATTATGGGCAGAAAATTTTGAAAAATCACACCCTAAATGGGTAAAACGGGGGTGCAAAGTTAGTATAAAACGTTGCTATGTTTGAAGAATATTCGAATGAAATTCTGTATATAGGTTCTTCTTTGAAAGTCTACGAAAATTCTTCATACGTGGGTATACGCATCGAATATTTGAGCCCTGAGGTACCGGCAGAGTAGTACCTTCCTCTGTATCAGGTGTCGTGAGAGGCGTTTAAGGTACCAGAACCGATAGATGGCGGTATATCTTTCCAGAACAAAGTATGTAGCTCAAATGCACAGTGCAGGGATGGGCAGCAGCGTCCCCTTCACGGAAGCTATGCTTTGCGATTGCCAACACGCTTGCCCAGTGCGACGATTATGGGCAATATTCCCCATTTTTCGCGGAGGCCTATGTGAAATGAATTCAAAATATAATATTATTTTCATACTCTAATACAACCGATCTATAAGATATATGGTAATTAAAAAGCAGTTACTATTTCATCCCTGACGCATGTAAGTGGCAGATACTGCGATAGCAATATGAAAGTAGGATCAACGCGGTTGTAATCAGATCTTTGTGCAGTATTTATGGAATTAAATTTAATGACGTAGTTGGATACAGCAATAATAGAGACGTGTCTTAAAATATTATATTACCACTGAGTTGATAGCGGAATATAAAAAAAGATCATAAATTGTAGAGCGTAAGGAAGTATTTTATTTCTAGAAAAATACGCCAGACTGTAGAAACAGATTCAAAATTCATCAATAAAATTAGGATATATGGCAGTAATTAACAAATTTCTGCCACCCTTACGAAAATAGACTCGTATGGAAGTTACCAGCGTGTTTTTCGACGTCACAACCCATGTCGCCCAAACTATGACGACATAAACGACAAGTAACTTTAAACCTTTGTTACTTGGCTATGACATTAGTAATTAAGACAGTATAAAATAGAACTTAGCAAAGTAGAATAATACTATCTAGGTGAGGAGAGGTAGAGGCAATTGTGGTACCAGAATCGACAGATAGCGGTATATCTAACCGAACATAACAGGGTGCGTGTGGGTAGCAGCATGCGCCCAAAGCTTTTCTCTGCGATTGTCACCACACTCGCCCAACCCAAATGAAAGCACGAAATCCAACAGTAGACTGAATGACTGATATGTTTATTTCATTCATTTCATATTTATTTCAAAGGCTTAAAGGCTTGGTTTTAATTTCCAGCCGAAGCGATTTAAAGGCGAAATGTCAACGATTTGTAGAACACCTTTAGAGATAAACCTTTAGAGAAAAGTCTATAAAACAAGCGAAATCTAAATAATAAAATTATACAGCTGTAATCTCATACACATTCCAGTCCGAGTAACGATATAAGAGCCCTACAAGTAATCTAGCTTTTACGGTACTAAAGGAGTAAACACCAAGTTGGCATGATGTTGTGCGTTAATTATATTAAACAGTGGTATGAATAATCGGAGAAAACCGGGTGAGAAACCGCTACTTTCTCCATTTTCCGGCGTTAATATGATATGAGGTCTTATTACCGAGCTGTGCTGAAATGTAACCGGTATTTGCGGTAACAACTTGACAACATTTAGTTAAAGATACGGTAAGTATGCTCTTAGCGATTGCGACCCGGATTGTGAAATTAGGAATTAATATCAAAGCAAACTGTAATTTTGCCATATTATATGCACTAATTGGTTGTCTAAAATATTTATATATGAAATAAATTTTTTAGACAACCACAACATCTCCTGACCTGATTCCGTGATAAGGCGTCTAAAAGTTAAAGTTTTATTTAAATACACAGACAAAAAACAAATCTTTATATAAATATTTGTCCTGGGTGGAGATTGAACCCACGATCTTTGGCGCACAAGACAGGATTACTATCAACTTTAACCCAGATAATGGTTAAAGATCTTCAATGATTTCCCATAAGAATTACATTCAATCAATTCCTACTTTTTCACAATGAATGTAGAGCGTTAATAAACTCAGCTTAAAATATTCATGATTAAATATTGGTATCGGTGACAGACCGTACATATACGCGTATATTTCGTTTTTGTTGTACTTCTAAAACAGATACAAGACGTACCAACCTGTTGCGTACAACTCAAACACAAACGGTCCAACACAAACGCTGTGCCTCCACCTGATCTAATCTTCTCTGACATTGTCACCATCATTTGAAGAATGCGATGGCGCATTCGGTAATATCCCTGTCTTATGAGCCAAGGGTCGTGGGTTCGAACATAAATTTAATGAATATTTGTTTTTACAGTGGATGGGTGATGTATTTTCGATTCTCAGTTGTCTGATATCCGTAGTGGATGCATTAAGCTACTTATCTCGGTGTCAGATAAATAGTATGAATTTATTAATATATTAGCTAATTTAATGAAAATAATAATAAAGTGAGAAACTGGGCAGCTGGTAAATTAGAAGTACCTGTATCTGTAACAGTTTCCCGTGGATGAAAGATTGCTAAACCACTTTTTTTTGCCCAGAATTCAACAAATTTAAAACTCTAGGAATCTCTTTGAGGGTCCTACGTTTAAAAATAAACGTCTAAGAACTAAGCAATTATTGCTTTTCTATTTTTATGTACTTATATGAAAGATAGTAAGTAATAAAATAACTTTTTTAACAGAATAGGCTATTTTCATCTATCAACAAAAAAATATAACATTATGTTACTTGAATAAATAATAACGTGAGGAATTGAAAAAAAATGTCGTTATTCCATAAAAACCTAAGATTAATTTTATATTTCAAAATTAAAATCCGAGTTTTATTATCTGTAAGTCACGTGACCGAAAACACCGTCCACCATGTTTTTTTCCAGAATGACGTCACAAGCACTAAAATATCTAAATGTAAACAACTGACTGTGTTCCTTAATTTTTTACTTTTTTTGTGTATAATTCCTTTTATTTTAGAGATTTTGTATTTTATTACGCTACTTTTGCATAATTAAACATGGACGTCGGATTTGTAAAAGCCGAAAGTACTAATTTACCGAAGATAGATGCGGTAATGATTACAAACTTCTTTGCGTGTAATACAGATTTCTTTTCTGCCGAATGCAGAAATATAAAAACAGCCATGTAAGTAAATCTTTCTATTACTTTATCACAACAATATCATTTGTGTGATTCATAGGTGTAATTCAATGAAATTTTCTTATTTTGAGGTTAACAACATCGTTCGGAATAGTAATAAATAACTTTTCTGGAGTCTTCAATGTCGAATTCTTACAATTTAACGCAACACACCAACGATACGGGTTATAGAAACTCATCTTTTTATATAAATAAAAACAACTCAACAAAGCCGACAAACTCAATATCGTGTCAATGACAAATGTCAATTTGAGGTTACAATATTTTAGTACTATTGACGTCACCAAAATGGCGGATGGTATTTTGGCGCGTATATTTTACGACAAATTTTTAATATTTTTTTTTCGGCATAAATCGGTCATATTTTGCTGAAATAAAAATTATAATGAATTATCAGATATATACGAACATTTAAAAAAAAAATGAAGAAATTGGAGAATAGCCTATTAAAATGCGGTTTATTTAACTTTTTAAAATCTAAGTTTGACGTAAAAAAGTAGAGAGTTATATAAACTGCATTTTAAAGCCGTTAAATAATTAGTTTTATTATGAGTAGTGAACACGTAAATGTTAGAAAATATTATAAAAAATAGTAAATAGAAAACTCATAAAAATCAAATTAGAAGTTATTTTGTCTCGGATGGTCTTACAGCTAGAATAATGGCCATAAAACATAATACAAATAGTCTATAAAAATCACTTATTTGAAATAATGTAAAATTTCCTTCATTTATACTGTATCGAAATACTAAAAAAACCTTTTTAATTATTTAAATGTACTTGAACTCAGTAAACCAATGTTTTGGAACCTATGACTTCGTCCCTGTTAATAACAATAAATAAGACTCAAAACAAGTCAAACAACTTATATTATGTACAGTTTACAACTTGTAATTAACAAGGAATATTATTGTAAACTTGTTAAAATACAATAATTGCAACTACTTACCTTGAAGTCTCGCGAGCCGGTCGCGCGCCGATCAGATAAGTTTTTCATCAACGCAAATAAATAAGACAATCGTAATTTAGTTTACAGACGGTTATTTTTATTAGATCTTTATTTAAAATATTTGAATAAATAAAAGATGTTTATGGATCAGAGAACGTTTCTGAATACAACCTAATTATCTTCATCATTATCATAATTATATCGCAACATGAAAATCTAAGAATTAAACTTACATATATAAAAGACACAGAACAAACACAAATATCAGCGTATAAATATTTGTATTAGATGGGGATTGAACCCATAACCCTTGGCACATAAGATAGGATCACCTACCGCGCCATCGGACCCGTCATATAGTAATATCTTTATGTTTTTCTATAATACCTCATAACGGTGTATCTCCATGTTAATTTCTATTGGACTTCCTTAAAGCATGAATATCATTATAAAGAAATGTCCTATTACATTAAATGACAAGGAAATTTGGATAACAAAGACTAGGAAAGACATTGTTCTCTTAACTTACATATTACGCGCGAACACATTGCCTCGTAGGTAAATAAAAGAATATTAATGATGCGAGATATTCACAAAATAAAAAGCAAAATATAGACTCAGAATTATAGCTGAAGAATAAATTGAAAAAAGTAATTTTCGATAATATTTAGTTAGATAATAAGAGATGTGTGTGTATTTTTAATAAACAAAAAAAGTAGAAATCAAGCGACTGGTGACCCAAATTCATAGTAAGTTACTCAATTAACACGTCAAGCTTGATCTCTAAATGTAATTTAAAGGATTATAAAGATTTAGACACATTGTAATATTAACAATGCATGGTGTGAGTTTTGAAAGATTCATAGATATCTTAAAAATATTAGCAACCCGTCCCGGCTTCGAACCGGTGCAATTTTAACGCGTGCACTAATGCTACTACCGCTAAGCCAACATATCTTAAATGTGTAGAAGATGTTCTATGGCAAGTTTCCGCAACTCGACAACTTCCTTTGCGCCTATTTTGCGTTTTCTGGACTGTTGGCCCTATTCTTGATAGTTCCTCTTGGAAGCGCAGCAATCCTTTATGGTTGGTCACCTTCTCAATTGGTTTTAGAGACCGATGGATCGGACCCTGCACTCTATCAGCTCAGGACAGTCGAAGGCCACATGGTTGACATTTTCCTCGTTGCCTACGCAGGTTCTACATAGTGGGCTGTCGTTGATACCTCGGGTGAGCAGATGTTTGTTTAGTAGGGCATGCCCTGTGTATACTCCCACTAGAATCTGCAGCTGTAACCGTCTCAATTCTCTTAGCTGCATTTTCAGTCTGTGGTCGATGGTGGTAGTTCATTATATTTGGTGTTCCCTTACTGTTTCCTGACGCCACATGTCTCGTAGCCATGCCAGGGTCATGAGCAGGGTTAATTCCGGTGCAACTACCATTAAATTTGTGATAGCTGCTTCAAAAATATTTTTAGTAATGACTTGCTGTCTAGAACAGTTCACATATAACTGCCCAACGTAATAAAATTGTCTTGTTATCTTTTGATATTTTCTGGACCATATTGAAATCCACAAGATATTTTATAAAATCTAAGCTTGTCCGTGGGAAGTGACTTTTAGATATTTAATAAATTGTTCTGAAGTTGGATATCTTAAAACTGATATGATATAACCACGAAATTATCTATACATAAGTAAAGATGTTATTATTTTTGACTTTTGTAACTTATAAATTTCCATGCTAATAAAAAATAAATAAGATTATAGTATTATTATTGATTTATTCGTACCTCGTACGTCGCAACATCTTGTACACCTGAATCCGAGATAAATTGCTTAAAGCACTTGCGTTACGAACATCAGACAACAGAAGAATCACAAATTTAATACTTAAATATATGCAAATATTGACCACCCAAACACTAAAACATTATTTATGGTATATAATTGTCCAAGTAGTATCGAGTCCACGACCCTTAGCGCATGGGACGGGGAATGGGGATACTACCGAATACGGGCCAATAACTGAAGTACCTATATAAAAAGCGTAGGTGTGAAACAAAAAGTGGGAGCAGCTTCTATCAATAGAAACCAGACGGAGGTTGTGTCTTAAAAGGCAATATCCACCGTCGATTGTCGCGGAATAAGGGGAAATCCTAGAAAGGTTCTATTTTTACACAAAACCTCCTAGCAAACATTTTTTGTAATGGATTCTTGTATTTTGTGTGTGTATCGCTCGGATTGTAGATTTCAGTTGTTTTATTACTGGTCTGTAGACGCGGACACGCGACGGACGTACTCGAAGGTAAACCATATAAGTAAAAAGAGATTACATCAGAAGCTTCTACGGTTTGACTCCCGATGCAAGTGATTTATTTATGGTAGAACCCATTCGTCATTATAGCAATCCCAGAGCTGGACATAGCCCTGCTCAAGCAAGTGGGAATTTTATCTATTACCAGCAGTGCCCTGCGGTTTCACCATCATCATATCAGCTATAGAAGTCCACTGCTGGACATAGGCCTCCCCATCTTGGGGGGTTTATACCCATAATCACCGCGTTGGGCAGGCGTAGTGGCGATCGTAGAGCCTATTCATCCTTGAAGAAAAAATATAGTACACGTGTTTTACAGAATTTTATTCGAATTACTTCAAAAAACTGCAACGTTTTATTTGTGTTATGCACCCTCGTTTTACTCCCTAGGGGGTACATTTTTAAATATTTATTCTTAGTGCTCCCTTACGGTATAAACGGAACAGAACCCTTGTGTAAAATTTCAAGATTGTAACCCTAATAGTTTAGGCCCTACGTTGGTTCAATATTTTAAATATTTACCTACTTTGAAGCGAGCTTTGCCTAGTTTGATCTCATTTGATAGATATGATAGTTTGTATCTCAATTTAAGTCTGGACAACGTCTGTTGGGTCAGTTAGTTATATTTATTTTAGATAAATTTGCTTTCGCCACGATAATATAATGACACACCTTGTATTAAACATGGTAGGCCTAGAGTTCGATTCCTGGCTGGATACGTTAATGCTATGGTTATTGGAGATCAGTTTGTTCTGTTCAATAATATGTAGTTTAGACTTAACTTTAAGAAATTAGTTTACGGCTTTTGGATAAACCATATATAACTAAAAAATATTTAATAAGTAATTGTTACTAATACAATACAAAAATTAGGCTTTGTTTATACATATTAAATAATGTTGAATGATAAATTATACAAAAAGAAGAGAGATGAGTCAAACAATTATATACTTTTTATATCAGGAATGTGCGGTTCTCGTTAAGTTTATTTGTTTTATTTTATAAAGAGATCAAAAAGCAAATTCGACTTCCTGAGGGATGCAAAATTCAATTAAATGAAAACTAGACTGCTAAGGGGTACCGGCAGAGTAGAATAGTATCTCCTCCAATGCTGGGTGTCGTAAAAAACGTCCAAGTTAGTAAAATCGAAAAATGGCGGTATATTCCTTAAGAGCTGTGCTAATATCCCGCAATAGCTCAAAACTGGGCGCGAATGGGCAACAGCATTCTCGTCGTGAGGCCTGCCCAGCGCGGCAATTATGGGCAAAAGTCTTCCTTTCTTGGACGCCTATGTCCAGCGCTGTACCTTCTGCGGTTAATATGAAAGTTTGAAAGTCAAACATCTCAATCTCCACAACGTTCCTAGGCAAGCAACCAAATTCTGCATCCTCCAGCACCGGTCAAATATGTAAGTTTAAAGACATGCAAGTGCTGTCCTATTAGCCGTGAAAGGCTTTGAATTTCCTAAAAAGGCAATAAATCAGTGCCAATTGGCCCCACGCCGCCGTCCTAGAGCCGACGACCGTTACAGCAAATTGCTTTGGACTTGGGCTGCTTGGGTAAGGCATGTTAGCTATCTATATTATATTTAATTCAGACTGCCCTGTGGCGTATGTACCGGCAGAGTTGCATAGCACTGTACCAGATGTCATAAGAAGTGACTGTAGCCGGTATCCACCCTTATTGGTCTAGCTTACCTAAATGTAATAGGGCGGAAAATGAAAATGATAGGAAACTGAGTCCTCGTCGCGAAGATACGCTCTGCACTGCCACCATGTTTGATAAAAAATGAAATAAATATATTTCGTGAGGCTTATGTTTAGGTCCGGATGTTTTCAGGCTGGATGTATACTTGATAATCTCAATATGAGACAGACCAAGCTTAGATGCCGCAGAAGGAGGATATTGATGATAGCGTTGTTATGCATTAAAATGCAACATCTGTCAGTTTAATTGCAATATTAAAAAAAATATTTTTTAAATTTTAAGTTTCTATTTGAGTGCGAAATCTACTTAAAACCTTAAGAAATGACTAAAAATTATATTCACAAATAATCTCATTTATTGACCTGACTCCATGATAAGTCGCTGAAAGCACTTGTGTCGCGGACATCGAGCAACACATAAATCACTAATGTAAAACTTATATAGGTACATATATTTAACACGCAAACATAGATTAAACACAAATATCATCATATAAAGGCACACAAGATAGAAACACTACCTTCCGCGCCGTCGGGCCAGTCAAAAAAGATTAAGTCAAGAAATCAATCAGACTAGATTGTTTTCATAGAATAGGAAATTATCATAATACATAAATGGAATTTTATTTTATTCCCGCCGTCACGTGATTCTGTTTCTGAGCAGCTTCTTTCATCTTTAGTATTTAAGGGAACATAGCCTATCACGTCCTCTCGAAGGTAAATCCGCATACAAAATCGACAATACATAGGTATTACAATAAAGATTTGTTTTCTGTCTGTATCAACCCTACTTATGACATCTTACTCCGTACTTTGCACCCGATGTTGATCAATTATAATTTTTTTTTGCAATCTCCGTCCGTTTTTTTACTATCCAGTAATCACGTTATGAAGCGTGTGACTGTATTAATGAAGTTTCCAAGACCCTTTTAATAACAAAGTTACTTTTGATATTATGCAAAGAGATGTATATAACATGTTTATTATAATTAAAATAATAATAATATATCTAAATAGACAATAGGCCTAAACTATAAGGGTTAGAACTTCAAATATTGCACAGGGTTCCCTTTAAATACTACTAGGTTACTAGTACTAGGGGCACTAGGAAAGTATGGCTAAAATTGGTAAAGTTATTACGAATCATTGCTAATTTTGAAGTCATTCGAATAAAATTAAGTATGGAAAAGGTTCTTCATTTATTTCACTATCTCTTTCACCCTTCAATCCGAAACACAACAATGCGAACACTGCTAATTGGTGGTAGAAATACAAAGTATTTCGACCACCAACTAGCAGTTGCAATTGGCGACGAGACGAGACGAAACAGGGAAGTTAGGTAAAGGTATTTTAGTACTTCTTTTTCCTTTATTTGTAAATTTAATTATCTAGATTTAAAAACATATGTCATAACTGTCAAAGTGTGTCAATGACGGGGATGACACAGCAGCCGATAACGCAGTTAGTCAATGTCACAGGTTACAACTTTATGTTGAATAAATATCTATCTTATCTTGTTCTGCTCTTAATTGCCTCGCTGGGCAGGCAAAGGCGGGCTAGATGGTGCAGAAGGTAGTGATTCTATCTTGTGCCCTATAGGTTGTGGGCTCGATTCCCACCCAGGGCAAATATTTATATGACGATATCTGTTTCTGGGTGCTAAATATACGTATTTAAGTAGTATATTTAACACCCAAACTTAGAACGAACACGAACACTATCATATAAATAGTTGTCCCAGGTGGGAATCGAATCCACGACCCTTGGTAAATATTATATAAAAATACAATAAGATTTTCAATTCACTTTTGGGGTAATTACTCATAATCTAAGAAATTTAACGTCACTGTTATCTTATTGTACCCCGTCGCGGTATGTTAAAAGGGCAGCATAATAGTCGATGCCGTGTGACCAACTCTTCTTTGAACTGTTTATTGTCGCGGCTCGTATAATGCGCTCGCGACGACAGGGTTATGACGTGAGAGAGCTCTTGATGAATATGTGACCGATGAGCACTTAATGGATATAGTTCAAGAACCATAAATAATACCAAAGAGTTTCTAAGTTTTCTTTGACGTAACAGCGAGTTGACATGTGTGATGTACTGGGATAGGCTAAGGGTCAAAGGCTAATAAGGATTTCTCGGGAAGTTTGATTTCCGAGAATACCTGTTACATTCGCACGAGGCGCCATTCAGACTTAGCTGTGATTGAGGGCAAAATAAACTAGGATTAAATATTATAACTTAGATTTATTTGACCTTATTTTTATAACATTTAAAAAGGTATTAGTCCACCGAGAAGTGACAGATAACATAGACAGTAGTGACATCTACCGTCAATAGTCTGACACTAAGGACGTCACAAACTGTTTGGTTCTGACGAGCCCGATGGCGCAGGTTTAATTCCCACTCAGGGCAAATATTTATATGATGATATTTGTTTTTGTTCTGTGTCTGGGCGTTAAATTCATGTATATAAGTAGTATATTTATGATTCCTCCGTTGTCTGGCGTCCGCGACACAAGTGCTTTAAGCGACTTACCACGGATTCAAGTCATTGTATGAGATGTTGTGGGAATTGTACAACTTATTATTATAAGCTATATCAGCTAGAGCTAATTGCGAGCATTCCTACTGGCCTTAGAGTACCACTTTCATCGCCCCACACGGTACCACTTTCATCGTCACTATAACTGTTTTTGTTGTGTCCAAGACATGAAGGTTGCAAATTGAAAAAAAGTTGCAAATTTATCAAATAAGGTAATGAATTACCGTAGTAAAACTGTGTAATAGGCATGACCATGTTTGTATTTCGGTAAATAATTCTAAACTATAGTGAACTATAGTGAAACAGGAAATCCTTTATCATGAAATCAGTATGAGAATATTTTAAAATTATTTTGTACTTTTGAAAATATATCTTACAAAAGGGCGTCGCTAATATTGATGTTTGTTCAAACAAAATAATTTTTAATCATTTTTGCCTAATTTCTATACCTTATTGTTTGTATATAAGAATAAAAAACACGTATAATTTCTATTTTCAATTTATTATTAGTAGCAAATTTAAAGTATTTAATGTTCCTAATGATAATATAAACTTTATTTTCAATAAAACATATAAATATTATTTTCTTTAAGAAGCATAAATTACATCGAATATTTTTTAAATTCAATGCAACCATATAACAATTAAAAAAATAATTTTATAAGAATGTTACTGCTATTATTTATTACTACATAAATATCAATTTAAATCATAAAAAAATTATGTCCAAACACCTTATTTAAATATTTTTGTTATCTCCATTACTTTTACCTGTAACCTACTCATATAGTTTAACTCAATTTTTTTCTTATACATTTAATATAAATTTGGATAGGATTCAAAATGTTTGCATGCCACATAAATGTAACTTACCTTGCGAGGGCTTCCAAATTATTTCGATAACTGGTTTCCCGGAAATTAAGACCACTTACGTGCAAATACTAAAGAATATAAGATACTTAGAACATTTCACAGTATTATTAATGTAGACTGCTGTAATCATTAATAGAGACGACGTTAACCAACCCTCCTGCCTTCCTTCTGAGGTCTAGAAAGTTTCAAATAAAATCGAATATTCCTTTTAATCAGGCATACCAGCACAAATGTCTATCTAGATTCCTAGATGCAATTACGTCAGTGCTTAGACTAGCTTCTGCCTAGGACGTTATGAAGCTCAATTTGGTTAAGGAATTTATAGTGGGTTTTCTTGTCGCGAAAATGGGAGAGGCGAGCCACTAAATATTTATCGAGTAGTATAGTAATTACTTGATGGTGCTTACACGTGTTTTTGACAGGAGATTGCTGGTGGAGTAGGACTGAATAGTACAAGGTTCTGTATATGATTAACACCAACAACGGACAATTTAAATCAAAATTTATATGGTCAGTATTTTTTATATTTAGGCCAGTTTTCTTTTATATTTTTGTTACATTATATAACAGTTGTTTAGACACTTTTCTTTGATAAGCACTAATAAGACTGTAAATTTAAATAATTATTTATAAAGAAAATAAATTTTCCACATCTCATATATTAACCATGTTGTGTTACGCCAGACAACTGAGGAATTACAAATATAATACTTAAATACTATTTTACACCCAGACATAGAACAAACACAAATATCATCAAATAAATATTTGCTCTGGGTGGGAATCGAACCCACAACCTCTGGCGCACAAGATAGAATCACTACCATCTGCGCTATCGGGCCAGGCGTCAGATTTTATTTTAATGTTGAATATTACTAGAGGTACATATACGGGAGTCGTCAGCATCGGTACCTCACTCTCAGTTATTTACAACCAAACAGCAGTGTTCGCATTGCAGTGTGATTGCTTGCGGTACGCTAAGTGTACACGGGCGGTGTACTCGTCTGTCAACGTAGTCTGATCAAAAATATAAATAAAATATATCATCATATCAGCCATTAGAAGTCAACTGGTGCCCAGGCCTCGCCAAGAAAGGAGAAATTTTGCCCAGAATTGCCGCGCTGACCAAACGCATGCGTGTTGGCAATCGAGGATCGCTGCTTTCGCGACAGGGATGCTGCTATCCATCCCCGCTCTGTGCATTTGAATTACACTGCTTCGAATGGATATAACGCCATCTATCGGTTCCGTTACTTGAATCGCCTCTTACGACATCTTGCACGGGGGAGGTACTATTCTACTCTGCCGGCACCTCACGGCTTATAAGAAACAAATGGATATTACATAAAATTGTTGTTTAAATATTTATACTCGTTAAAGAATATCTTACATAAAATTTTATCTTATTCCTAGTTTTTATAAAATTTACAACTCAGATGCGTTTCATTTTGTTTAGTTGAACCGTTTGTTTTTACTTTTATTTTTTAGGTAGAAAAAAATTGTAGCTAGGATTAGTGGATCGGTTCGGGTGGGCGCTCAGTTGGAACCATTTCTAATTATTTTAAGACTGTAACAAAAACTGCTAGGCTGAACGTGCTGGTTTCAGAAAACATTTAATTATAGCGTATAATAGCACATTTATTGGTAAATGCAAAAATGAAGAGCGAAGTAATTTATTCCAACTAATGTTTAAATGCAAGTGTAAAACTGTGAGTTTATAATTCATACCAATTACTTATTACATCATCATGAGATTTGTGAACACAGTATCTCATACATTTCCTAATTCCGTAATAAATCGCTTAAAGTACTTGTATTACTGACATCAGACAACAGATGAGTCACAAATATACTACTTAAATACATATATACAACACTCAGACACAGAAAAAATATTTATCCTGGGTCTCAGAACTTACAACTTTTGGCGCATGCAACAAATAAGGAATTAAGATTACCTTTCACCTAAAAATTTCAAGGGATAAAAAATTTAAAAAATTTAGAACGACCTGTTGAATAACAGATAGAAATAGAGAATAATATAAAGTTACTCGGAAAAGTCTACGACCAAAGTAATCATTATATATTTTAAATATTAAACTTACAAATTTAACCAAATATACTATTGGATTACCGCATCCTTCGCAAATTATACATCATTATCATCCGTTCCAGCCATTGAAGGTGTACGGCTGGAACTAGGCCTCCTCAAGAAAGGGGTAAATTTTCCCATCATTGCCGTGCTGGGCAAGTGCAGGGCGCAGCTCTCACGACGGGGATGCTGCTACCCATATCGCCCAGTGCATTTAAGCTGCACTGTTTCAGATAGATACACCGCCATCTGTCTGCTAGGGGGGTACTATTCTACTCTGCAAGTATGACACGGCACAAATCAGCAAATTATTATGTAAAACTTATAAAACATGTACTTACGCAGTGTCGATACTAGTTCCCGGCATTCGCCTAATAAATTTTATTATGAAATACGCATTACATGCTCCAAAAGGAAATAATTAACCATTTCAAATCAGCGATAACCATGTTTGCTATGAAATTACCACAAAAAATAGTAGCAAGTCAAACTTAAGTAATCTTAATACATTTCCAACAGGTTTAAAGTGCGTGATACCTTAATTATGTTAGCCCATAGTTGGTGAGCCCCATTGAATCAAGCCCGCCGACGGCGAACGCCTATGGTGTCCTGCGTGAAACGCATAATTTGTTTCGCTTAATACAGCCTACATGTTTTACTTTTAATATGTAGAGTCGTGCTCTTAGATTCGACGCCATTTATGGTTTGGTTGTATTGAAATGTTTTAAATGGGACAACCGTGGTGAACACCAGACCATCGGTGGTGAGTTAAATACGTATATTACAAACATAATACACACAGTTAAGACTCAATCTGTCGAGTTAGGTAGTAAATAATAATGTTATTTTTTGTATTATAATAATAAAACAATATTTGCTGACTTGTGTTGATACCCCGTGAAGTGACTCTGCAAAGATCACTATCCAGTGCGGTTGAGTATAGTTCACTAAGCAGTCGTCAACTCACTAAGTGCAGAAGTCGGCCGCAGGCCCGTGCCCCACCTGTCCCACACCTGCCCGGTACACCGCGGACGTATTACATTACCCTATAACGTCAATTTACACCAGACCTATAAAACTAAAATGTATAGTGAACACATTCGGTTGCATATTTTTAAGGTCATCATAACTGTAAATTAGGTATTTTCAAGTAAAATAATAATGAAAATAATAAAATCTCTTAATCGGGTTTAAACTTTGTTTGATGTTACCTTTGTTTAGTATATATAAAAATATATTGTATACATTCTACGTGATAGTAAGCGTCACTGCAGCCTTGAGCCTTGCACTTTGTGACTTGAGGATATTATGCCACATTACCCAGTAAATTTACTGCCTCTCTCACCTTCCAGACCGGAACAGCAACGCAGACACTGCTATTTGGCGGTAGAAATGAGTTAAAATGAGGTACTTATGCAGACGCGTTTTGTATGAGGTCTAAACTTACTATGATTGGCTTTAAATCGCTTCAAACTTGCATCGCTTTCTATGGTGTACAATACTGTAGTACATTATTTTAACTTATCTCTACGGGTTAAGCCTGTTTGCCGTTTGCATTTTAATCGTAACAAAATATGTTTATTAACGACATCAAATTGGAAACCTTTAAAATGACCAGTGTGTTTCTTTGCTATATAATTCGCGTATAATACATATAAACCTTCCTGTTAAAGCATTGTAATTAATACAAAACCGCATCATATTCCGTTGCGTAGTTTTAAATACATATGTAGGGACAGACAGAGGGAAGTGATTTTGTTTATGCTATTTAGTGATAACAAAAGTACTTGAACACATGCCAAAAATGGTTCACTTTCATCTAGTTTTAATATAATAGATCAAAAAGAAGCATCAAATCTCCGCTAATACATTAAATGTTAAATACTATTTCTAAAGTCACTTTCGCGTGACAACTCGATATTCCACCTGAATCCGGATCAGCTCCGATTAGATCTATGTCCCGACAGAAATCGATTCCTAGTCGCGATCTCGGAACCGAGGAAACGCGCTTAATCGATTCGAAATCGATATCCGTAATGAATTTCAACGATGCGATGCATGGACAGATAATATCTTCGATACATAATTATTGTTTTAGAGTCGGGAATAGGTTTCAATTGACTTGTAAATTATTTCTGCAATATCCTCGGTTCTTTGGAACCAATCGCGTACACTTGATCCTACTTGTTCCAAAATAGATAAATATTTCCTCTAAATTCCTTTCTTCGGTATAATACTAGATTGGATAGATATTTACATGGATGAATGGGGAAAGTCGTCATCGTAGGTTATAGACAATTCAGACATTACAAGGCGTGTCTACCTATGTTAACAAAGGTATTTTATAATTCTACCCAGCCAACATAAGCCGGGGTATTGGTAGAGTTAAATAGTAACTCCCCCTTACCAGGCACCGTAAGAGGCAACTGAAGTACTAAGAACCGGCAGCTGGCGGTAAATTTTAATTACATTAAGTTAAACACAACAAGGTGGGGATTGGCAGCAGCATTTTTGTCGCGAAGCTATGCTCTGCGATTGCCAGGCTCTGAAATTCTTGCTTTCTTGGGAGTGGGCAGTGGGCAGTCTACAGCTGTTATGATGATAATAATTAAACTGAATTAATAATGTCTCATCATCGTGAGTATTTGTCGTGGGGTACCGGTTGATTAGAATAGTACAGAGGTAGGTACCTCTTCCTGTATCAGGTGTCTTTGGTCAACTAAGGACCGGAACCGACAGATGGCGGTATAAGTATTCGAACACTGTAGCTTAAATGACTATGGATGTGCAGCTGATTGTCAATACGCTTGCCCAGTGCGGCAATTATGGGCAAAATAATCCCTTTCTTGGGGAGGTCTATGCCCAACCGTAGACTTCCAATAGCTGATATGATGAATATCTGTGATGTCTCGAAGATTTAAACACCAAATTTATTTTTTATCAAATCTGCCAGTATAGGCTAGTTATAATATAAACTCATGCCATGCTAGACCTACTTTTTTCAATAAGAAATATCAGGATTATCTATATAATTTATTAGATGCATTCTAAACCACAGCCTCTCTACAGACAAACGTACCATTAAGAATCAATTATATATTAAAAAAAACGAATCCAAAACCGCAGGTGGTTGCGGCCGGCGCCGGTCTTCAACACTAGTCTATCATCCCACACGCAATAAAAATAAACGAATTTAGGTTTTATTACAATGTAATAAGGGATTAAATGTGTTTAGCAGACAATGTCAATTTCATTGCTTTCGTCATGTTTTTTTTTCACATCAATTCAGACTCTTCACCTACCAATTTCAATACGCGGTTTTGGCAGGCGATTACCAACTGTATTACGGTGTATTTGAGATCTTAATAGATGTACCAATAAGTTGGTTGGAGAAGCGTCTTAATGATGAGCCTCAGGTTAGGTCCCAAACAAATTATAACCTTCATACCATCACGCTAGGGATGCCTATACTGTAAATATATAAATTTACAATAACTTTAAAAAAAAATGCTGCTTTTAATATTTATATTATCTATGTCTACCGCCAAAGGTTAATGCTCGCATTACTATATTCCAGTTTAAAAATTTCTAAATTTCGTTTGTACGAACTTTGCACCCCCAGCTTAACCCCTTACGGAGGACATTTTCAAAAATCCTTTCTAAGTGCTACCCTACGTTATAAAAGGAAATCCCCTGTGTAAAAGTTTATGTTACTAACTGTTACATTTTAGGCCTTGTGTTGATAGGTCAGTCAGGCAGTCAGTCAGTTATTTAGTCAGCTTCTCCTTTGATATATATATATATATATATATATATAGATAGATTGATTAAATGCGTTAATTATACAATACTGCATTGTTATTATGCATCGAACTGATTTATCTTTTGTATGAGAAGAAAAATATGTTTATTGTAAATCTGGAACCAACTATATATCTGCCGACACCCCTAACTCACCACGCGTCCCTACCTAAGGGATAAAAGAGGCTCTGCCTGCGAGACGAGGACAAGTCAGTTTTGCCTGGGGGCTTGCTACTGCAGCAACTTTGAGGTCAACTGCTTACGATGTTGAACTGATCGTATTTCAGTTTGTTGGTATAAGTTTAAGTAAATTTGCGTGCTTATGACGGGCAAGATGGCGCAGATCCTATTTTGTGCGCCAAAAGTCATGGGTTCGATTCCCACCCAGGGCAAATATTTATATGATGATATTTGTGTTTGTTCTATGTCTGGGTAGTAAATCTATGTATTTAATAAGTATATTTAGAATGCCTTTGTTGTTTAGCGTCCGTAACACAAGTGCTTTAAGCGACTTTACCACTGAGTGAGGTGAATGTGTGAGATGTTGTGAGAATTAATTATTATTATTTTTTTATTTACGTGGGTAGCCGGCTGGGTTTATCAGTAACACTTTTAGTTTAAGGATTATATTCTGAATGCTCAGACAAAATAAAACTACTCCATAAACAGCTTTGAAACGCGGTTTTTTTTATCTTTTACTTTTTTTGTTCGACTCTTTGTTACTTTGCGTTAATAGTTTTCAAGAGAATGATTAAAAAGAAAATGTCTGAACGAAACCGTTCTCTTTCTTGAGAAGCTTTTTGAAACAGATAATAGAGTAGTTTAATACGAGAAATGAACGGGTAAATATTAAAAATATTTTCCAGTCAGACCTCGACGCCGAACCTTAATATTTTGTACTTTACATTCTACTGCAATGATAATAATAAACTCATACATTGACCTGCTTCCGAGATAAGTCACTTAAAACACTTGTATTACGGACATCATACAAAATAGGTATTACAATTTCACACTAAGATACACAACTAATACAAATATTCATCGTGTATTTGTTTGTCCTAAATAGGAATCGAATCCAGGAACCTTTGGATAGCTAGATAGGAATAAGCCAAGTTCGAGTCAAATAATATGTATGCAGGTGGAGCCGTGGGTGATTGCTAGTCTATAATATTAATCTTAGGGCCATAGTACACGGCGTTTTTTAAACGCGCCGACGACGCGCAGATGACGCGCGTATACGCGCTTCAAACGCAATTCGAACGCAAACTAGTAACCTAAGTACGTACCTTACGTACTAGTACCTAGTACGCAACAAGCAGCGTCCACGGCGCCGAAAACGCGCGTTTCCGAAACGCGCGTCGTCGGCGCGTTTAAAATACGCTGTGTACTATGGGCCTTAGCTGTCAAGAAATGAAAGGTACATTCTTTAAACATTAGCAAAATCCGTTTCCCAAAAGCCAATTCGTCTCGCCGCTAGCGGCGGCAGCCGTTCTCAACCATAATTCCTATAAATTATACCTCTCCAAAAATGCCCTCCAGTAGCCGCAAAATTCCCCATCATTACCCAAATAGCTAAACCGTCTCTCTCGCACCCGCATAACCACATACAAGCGAACGGGATAGGTATAGTTTTAACGGTTTCTGCTGGATGATTTGCATGCGGGCAGCGTAGATGCGTAAGCGCAGGTCCTGGCTTAATAAGGAGATGCGCGATAACGGACACGCGGTTTGTCCGTATTTTGTATGTATATATCGAGCATTCATGTTATGTTTTGCATAAACAAATTGCTAGACCAAGTTATGTTCTTAAACCCACTCCCCGGGTCTCCCAGGGTCGTCCGAGTGATAAATTACGCGATGTGAACACTGGATTGTTCAATATGCAAACGGTTTGGGTTCTTGTTTTTGTGATGTTTACTCTTTTTGATTAATTCTCAAGTGTCGTGAGTATTTTTGAAATATGTTCGCGGTTATTTTTACTGAAACGTTGTTTTATTCTGTTCAAATTAAACGAATGAGTCGACAACATGTTTCGCCTGTTGCGGTTGTCTGTAATGAATCTGTTTTAACCGAGGTCATTCCTATTTACTCTACACTATTAGGTACAAATATGTTATAAAATACTAGCTAAAATAAAAGTCTGATAAAAGTGTTATCGAAGTTTTAATTCAAAGTCAAACAATTTGCCGCGAGGTACCGACAGAGTAGGATAGTACCTCCCACTGCACCAGGTGTCGTAAGAGAACGCCACTCGAACCGACAGATGGCGGTATATCCATCCAAAACATTGCTCAAATGTACAGGGTGGGGGTGGGCAGGAGCGTCCCCGTCACGAAAGCTGCGGTCTGTGATAACCAACACGCTTGCCCAGCGCAGCAACTACGAGCAAAAAACCTCCTTTCTTGAAGTAGTCCCATTAAAAGTCAATAAAATAATAATAAGAATTATAATAATAACATTAGTATTCCCATCATATGAGGAACTGGTTTTATGCATAAATATAAGTAATGCAGATGACCCTTATGACCCAAGGGATGCCGAAAGTCATCTAAAACAAATATAATTTAACTAGGATTAAGTTCGTTTAGCTTAGTAGTTAGTCCGCCGGCACCAGACGAGTCTTAAAATTAAGTTTACTGCATTTTCATTACGCATTATATTGTAAAATACGGTTCCTCATTTATTGAAAGCATTGGCTTGCATGCAAAACATGGACCCACTACCAATTAATTAGAATAAAACTTATACTGCACCCAAAATCCGGTCGTTTTTATGACGTTGCGTCGATAATCGTCGAGACGTAAAGCGACGATGCACCGATACTGATGGTAATTAAAAACATTGGCAACAGCGCCTTCATTTCGTACACGAAGTGTAGCGATATTTTTTGTCTCATTTTCCAGTTCGGACTTTTATTTGCTGTTGCGCGCAGAACATGGATTGTATTTTTTTCGTTAATCAAGACTAAAACTGCATTTTGTTTTTTGAATACGATACTTGTCTTTAAGCGATATGGTTTTGTTGCTTTTTACTTTGAGCCTCACTAAATTACTATATATTGGATGAAGTGTAACTCAAATAAGTTCTTTTTGTAAGTATAATAATTTTATATTTACTCATCGATTGGTCAGTTTTTTATGTATTGAGCTGAAATTTTACCATATTCCGAACTAAAAGACGCTTTAAAAACTTGTTTTTTGCGCATCAGGCAACAGAACAATCACAAATATATACTAATACATATTTTTAACACCCAGAAACGACAAACACAAAACACATCATATTAATGTTTATCCTTGATGAAGATCGAACCCACACCTTTGGCGCACAAGATGGCATCACTACCATCTGGGTCAACGGGTCCGTTGTTTTTTTTATTAATTAAAAAAGTAGAAAATAATATATTTCTTAAATCTCATGAAATAGTAGAAAAGAGAATAAATAACCTCCTCCGTACTTTTGTTCTGAGATCACTTCCGCATGATACAGCTTAGGGCTCCCCATTATTTCCCGGAGCCCTAGATCGCAATTAATCGGTAAATCACGTACTAGATGAAGAAAGCCTTCAGTAGAATGAACCGTGACCAGTGCGCGAGCGCCAGTTGCCACAGAGATGCGCCAATATTATACAGATAGGGCTAATGTCCCGGCAATTATATTCTTAAACCAAACTAAAACCGTTGGGGGTTGTGCACACTGCCTGTCAACAGACCAACCTGTCAAACCCCAAATCTGTCAAAACTTTGCAATCGATAACAATGTCGTTTGAAAACAACAGTTCTGGTACGGTAAACAATAAATTAACCTACCCAAATCTGTCAAATTTTTACAGTCAATTTTGAACTCAATGTTTCGCTATTATACATTAATATCGATCGCGGCTAATCTGTTGCTGTGTGTAGCAATTGTCAAAATTTTACATCTCATTTTGATATTTTTTTCATTAAACTAAATCAACAAACAAGCATTCAGACAGCTTGATAGCATTGCCTTGACTGTCATTGATAATGTTACCCAGTAATATTATAATATATACCCATATTACTGTATAACCCAGTAGTTAATAAATTATCCTTCAAACAGTAAGTAATGCGCAAACAACACTAATATTTAGCGGTAGAAATATGTGAGAGTGAGGTAACAATGCACACGACCTTTTTTAAGAGGTCTACCCTATGGTAGAGGTACCCCTTTTATATGAGGTATTGTAGACTATGTGAACTACATTTTGATTGCACGTGTATTAAGTTTAATGTCAACAGCTTTATTCTGTATAAATAAATGGATCGTTTGTTCGCACAAAACATGGTATAAATCATAACGAAAATAATAAAACGCATGTACTGTTTCGCTAATAAAATAGCATGCAATTAGCAATGTCAGTCAAAATTACATTGCTTATAATGGAAAATTCTATAATATTTGTGTGTCAGCCAAATTAGTTAAATTTTCTCACTCTGAGCATCACATGCTTAAACAAATTGATATCGATTGACACGTGATTTTGTATAAATATTGCAAACGTTAAAATTAAGAAATTACACCAAATCAAATCTAAAATTATGGAATTTTCTAATCCTCCTTTATTTTGTAAACACAAACATTCGCTAAACGTAAATTAAATCCTTGTTAAACTAAAAAACGACCGTGAAATCCAATCGTTCCAATTGAAAATTGATCCAATTACAATGCAAGACGGTACAATGACCCCATTCTGAACTTCCATCTCTAATGAGGCATTGCATATATGATAGTCAGTCATGAATCGCATCTGTACGCGGCGTCATCCATCAAGCAGTAATAGTCCAGAACCGCAGAAGCCGGCTCGGTCCGCAATCACGGAATAATAGCACAAAGGACTGCTCGGGAACCGTTACCGCTATCATCGGCAATGAAGCATTGACGGCGAACTAAGCCCATCCGAGCCCCAACGCACCGAGCGAAAATTGCACTTCGCCAGATGATCCTAATCTCCAAGAAAATACTGGGATAACGCGGTGTTTATTATTGTTTATAATGAAAACCATATTTCCAACAGAAGCTATTGATCGTGCTCTTTATCTTGATCTTCAATTTTAACTTTCATATTGGATTTCTTTGCGTTGTTAGCAACATTGTTCCTTACGCAGTTCTCTTTTAACTCCAGATATAGCAATACTTTTTCATCCAAGATTATAAGCTTCGACTACATTATGTGAATTACATTTCTTGTGATCTTCACTGTCGTGTATCCATCACCGCACACCACAGGACCTTCAATCCTTTTTTCTACAAAATATCTTTTAATATTTATATAGTATGTTCACGCTCGATCAATATTAATAACTGACTATAAAATAGGCAACACAATTCCTGATAAAACCAAAGACTATCTACGTTTTTTGCCTATATAATATAGGTTGAAAGATAATAATAATAATAAATTACGAAAGTAACATATAATAAATAAATTCCTCCCTGGTAAGTCGCTTAAACCACTTGTGTCAGACGCCAGATAACAGAGGAATCATAAATATATTACTTAAACACATATATTTAACACCCAGAGAACCAACAAATATATCATCATATAAATATTTGCTCTGGGTAGGAATCGAACCCACGACCCTTAACGCACAAGATAGGTCTCACCCATCTGCCCCATCGGGCCCGTCAAGATTTATCTATATTGATATTATAAAAAGAAAAGACTTGTATTTTTGTTTTTGGAAACTCTTTCGTTAATCACAATTTAAATATAAAAAAATAAAAATACCAGGCTGGTCTCGGCAAATCTTAAAAAACACCTGAATCGGATATATTTTACGTTTGATAGAAAATTGAAGTCGTTTGATAATGAAAGCTATGAAAAGTAATGTTAAGTTACTTTGTCAGCCAGTAACGCAAGCATTTTTTTATTATCATATTCTCATGGGAAAGGCGCTGCTCGTATTTTATAACATGAATAAAATATTTTGTAATTTACAATAATCTTATTCTTTTTTAATACTTTGTAACATTTATCATCGAGATAAGGGTTAAAATAAAACTCATCACATCGTGTAATCCCACCCTATTGCGCCTATCAAATAACTACTTTACCATAATTAAGTCCTTAAGTCTCTGCACCGGGTGCATTTCAATGTAGTTTTATTGATACTACGTATGACTACATTGTAGTTATAAATGCTTCGAAGAAAACCTTAATGGCTCAATCTACCTCATATCTGATACGCTATAACAATCTCCAACGATTTAATAAACATTAAGCTCGGTATCATTGTCTTGACGCCATTGACCATATTTTTATAAAAATGAATTGCAGCAATCTCTTTGGTATTCGCGTACAACAGTACAACTCGAAAGGTTTTATAGCAAAATGTCGGCGACCGCCACCCAGCACGTGAAGTCCTCCAACTCAGCAAACATATTAATGTGCAAACAATGGTGGAAGGTTTGTTGGATGTACGGCGATCAAGAGAAGTACTACAGACAATTGTACGGCAGAAGAAAAATAAACAACGTGAACACCAACTTCCTAAACTTCGATACGATGGACCTGAAGCGACCCGGGGCGCAAATTACAGAACTTACCGACGACTTCTTTCAAGACAACC
>JACJUM010005602.1:16319702-16344042 GCA_020976665.1 Heortia vitessoides | reverse complement strand
ACAATGAATAAATAAATATATTTATATTTTGCATTTATTTAGTATATTCCCACAACATCTCATACATTGACCTGATTCCGTGGTAAATCGCTTAATGCACTTGTGTTACGGTCGCCAGACAGCAGAGGCAAACAAATATATTACTTAAATACATATATTTATATCGATTATCCTTTAATTTTAGGTTAAAAATGAACTCATGCGTTGCTTCTGAAAACGAAGAAACGACAATTAAAGTCTATTCTTCTACCAATTATTCTTATTTATCTATAATCTATCACAATAAATCTCTTTTACAATGCTATTTTTTCCATAACCTCTCAACTGACATCAGACCAAGGATCCCCAGACTCTAGCGCTTGTCAGTTGTCAATGTCATTGGTAATGTAGTAAGCGCGGCAAAATTCAAAATTAAAGAAATATTATTTCTTTACATATTTAACACTCAGACACAGAAAAAACACAAATATTATATATATCTGGTCTATAAGCTGGTCAGATATATATATATATCTGTCTGTAATCTGACCAGCTTTAGCTAATAAATATATATATATATACATATTCCCAAACATCAAACGTTAGAATAAGCTATAGCTGGTCGGATTTTCATCGGTGACATTATTCCATGACAAGAATTCGAGACATATCCCGTCCACAGTTGCAATTAGTATTATTCCTTCACTTCGCACCACCGAGACCACATCACGAAATTGTGAGAACTCAACTGAGGTTTCGATGTTCTTTCAAACATTACGCGTAATTTATTTTAATTGACAACACGAGCGGTCGCTCGCTCACTTAGCGGCTGTACGTAATTGTTTTGATTGACCGCGCGCCCCCGTCGGCCGCCCTGAACACTTATTACAAGCTTTTGCATCCGACCGTGTCTACTTCTCTGGAATCGTTAAGCACTTCTAGTGTGGAAGAGTAAGAAACATTGATAAATGGTCTCAACATTTAACGTTTATATTACTACCAGTAAATAATAGACCTTTGAATATTTCAGCGCGTCGCTAACCTTCACAAGGTCACCTGAGGATATATTGTGACAAATTACTTAGTAATTCCACCAATTTTCACATGAGTGAGTCTAAGACGTGGCAGATAATGTTTAAATAAAGCTTATATTAGCTTAAGCTAAACAAAGCGAACATATTTACATTTATAATAAGAGTTAAAATAAATAAAAATCTCGATTGCTCATTGATTACTAACTGGTATGTGTATAGAACGTGTTCATTTTTACTAAGCCTATAAAAATGCATTGATTAATCAAAAACCTAACCGGTCATTTGAGATATTTATCTATAAAATATTGATTTCAAGTAGTTATTAGATATGTCATCGCGTGACAACAAAATAATTGTACAATTTAACTATTCAAACTGCTCATAAAACTGCTTTTAAATTACAACAGCATAATGATGTTTAAGAATACCTATATAAAGTACAGTTGATAAATCGTAATTTAGTGTCAACTTCGACGTTATTTGAAAGAACAATCCAAACAATAAAACGTGACGTTAAATGCCAACTATCAGTTATCTTTTATAGCCCATTCTCTTTGGAAATCACCAATGAAACTTTATCGAGCAATGTGAACCGATGTTATAGCTATATTAGTGATAACAAGAACACGCCTTTAGATTTATTTACTGGTTTAAATGTGGATCATAATTTTCTTCTGTCAGGCGTCGATTAAACATGACAGAGTATTGTGTGTTTAATTTACTGCTTTATAGCTTGTGAGCTGTCGCATTATTTAAAAATCTATATCAAATGTTCAAATCTATGGAAATATACATACCTCTATTCAATTAAAAACGTTTCTAATTTGTTGTTATAGAAAAATGTTAATTAGATTATATAAATTCTACAGTAACCAATAATAATAATGTTTTACCTCATTAAAAAAAAAGCGTTAATTGTGTCTCAAAATAAATTACCATTAATTCAGGCGCGAAATTAGAGTAATCAAGTGCAGCGAAAGTAGATTAAAAATTGATCAATCACAACATTTTTTGGAACACGTAGTCGGAAGGCACGAACGAGTTTACGCAAAAAGAACAATATAATTTTGTATCCAAGTTTAATGACGTCGCCTCGTGATCGCGACTCCTTTGCTCACGACCGCAAAAAAATAAAACGTCAGGTGAAAAAAGAAAGATGGCGTCGTCGCTGGCCAGAGACAAGCGGGCAAGGGGCTCATTCATGTTGTTGCTCCCGTTTACAGGCTTCTATGTCGATTGGAATATGTAAGATTGATCGATGGGACCTTTCTTCGGCTTATTGATGTTTGTTTTGTGTGGCCGCGCGTAACATTAATGCGAGTAAATGCTGGCGTAAGTCAATGTTGTTTGTAATATTTAAAGCAATAACTCTATGAAAATAGCTATGTGGAAAAGTAAAAGGATAAAGTTATGGTTGAGTCGTGTCATATTTATGACGTTCGTAAACATATATCGTAGAAATGTTGACAACCTTAACACGGTAAAATATGAGAAAAACAGTAACTCTTCAATAGGTAGTATATCATGTGTGGTACCGATAGAATGCCGCATGGTGGTGTACCTCCCCCTGTAGCTGGTGTCGTATGAGGCGACTAAAATTCGGAACCAACAGATGGCGGTATATCCAAAAAGTGTAGCTCAAATAAAAAGGGTAGGGATGAGCAGCAGTATTCCCGTTTTAAAAGCTACGATCTGCGATTCACAATAAATCATAGACAAATTCCCCCTATCCTGTGGGGAGGCCTGTGGACATTCAATATGGCTGATATGTGATATCATGTTGAATAAATATGTTTATAACAGTAATTCTTACATTCCTCGTGATAGCGTCTATCTCTAATGATAATAAGAGCGTCACCGCAGTCTATTGAGACTCTTCATCACTAGAGCTTACCCAGCTTTGTTACTTCAAGATATGATGTCACATAACTCAATAATTTAATTGCCCCCTCTCACATTTCAACCCGAACACAACAATGTGAAATCTGCTGTTTGGCAATAGATATGGTATTGGTCTTACTCCAAAAGCTAGATTGTCTAGTTAAAACAAAAATGGCCGAAAAGGGAGTTCTAAAAAGTAATTTCAGACTACGCACATATTTTCATTTACTTAATTTAAATATCTGTAAGGTTTTTGACCTGACTAATCAAACGATATGTCAGTACTAACAGAATAATTTAAAAAGTAATTGAGTTTTATCTATACCTATAACAAATTCAACAGTACCGTAAGCCATTACAATTAATTTAAAGTTAATATCTCCTTTTAATTCGTAGACTGTGTAGTAGATAATAAACAGATTAACTCGCTTAAGTGAACATTGAACGCTGTGTATGTATTTTAATAAAAACTGAAGATATTTAATCTATGGTTTCCTAGTAACTTTCATTGTTATCTGTGTTATCTGTTCTAATGCGAAATAAATAAATGATTTGTTGCTTAATAAAGCTACTTTTTCATCGGTTTAAAAACGCGGTTAATTTAACGCTTTACTATTCTTTGTTTTCATTACCTTGCGGCATTCGGTTACATTTCGGGAACCTTTCTTTATTGAAATATAATATAATACCGGCAGAATATAATAGTACCTCCCTCTGTTGTAGGTGTCGTAAGAGGCGACAGAGGTACCAGAACCGACAGATGGCGGTATATCCATCCGAGACAGTGTAGATCAAATTCACAGGGTGGTAATGGGCAGCAGCATCCCCGTCGCGAAAGTTGCGCTCTGCAAAATTGCCAACACGCTTGCCCAGCACAGCAATAATGAACGAAATTCCCCTTTTTTTGAAAAGGCCTATGTCCTAACAGGACTTGTACGGAATACTATTATTATTCACGCATTTGCCACTCAAAATCCCCCTACCGCAGACGCCCTAAGTCCATTTAAGATTTACTAGCCTAGGGCGGCAAGTGGCTGTCGTCAAAATGAAGCTTATTTCGTTCGCAATATCTGTGTGAACCAACGCTTATAACCTCTTCCTCAGTGTGAAGGTCACGCCTGTACGTCCCGGTTTAATAAAAAATAAACTTGCAAGGCTTCCCATAGTCCTTCCTGCCTGCATCCTGTGGGAACGGGTGTCGAATATGGTGCAAATTGTCTTTTAAAATCGTTACGATTCACGACTAAAGAAATTTTTTTATCGTATTCTAGTGAAAACTATCCCCGCGAGCGAAACCGTTGACAAAACCGTATTTGTTATGAATAAATGCCATCAAACAGGCATTTTATATTTACTTTATTTAAAAGTATATGTAAATTAATTTCGGTATGCACAATTTTAATATATAATGATTATATACCTTAAACTAGAAAATATGATATTGACGGGCGGTAGCGATAGCGCACATGGTAGTGATTCTGTGATCTCCGCCAAAGATCGTGGATTCTATCATATAGGACAAATGTTTGTCCTATGATGATATTTGTATTCGTTCTGTGTCTGGGTGTTAAATATATGTATTAAAGTATTATATTTGTGATTGCTCTGTTGTCTGTAACAGTAACAGTAACACGAGTGCTTTAAGCAATTTATCTCGGAGTTAGGTCAACGAATCAGAGTGGAATAGTACCGTCCCCTAACAGGTGTCATAAGAGGCGACCAGAACCGGTACATGGTAGTATATTTATCCGCAACAATGGAGCTCAAATTAACAGAGCGAGTTTGGGCAGCAGCATCCCCGTCGCGGAACCTAATAAGGTCAAATTTCCCTCTATCTTGTGGTGATCTATGTCCAGCAGTGGACCAATGGCTGATATGATTATTATTGTTATACTCATGGACACACATAGATAATAAATTTTCCAAACATAAAGATCGTTTTACTCAGTGATTTCCAGAAGTATAATCGAGAACCAAGAACGAGCATGTTTGAAAGGACAAATGCGAGTAGAAGTAGCGCCAGAGGTATACCAAGATTGTAGCAAATGGAAATCCGTAGTCTCTGCCTACCCCGATGAGACACAATCATGACGTACGTCTCTAGTACTAACAAAAATGTAGTTATCAGCACTAGATGGGCAAATTAATACAATCTAACAACTCCTTACAAATGTTCATATTGCGTGTTACTTAGACTGTCTTACTGTTTATTTCAGATTATAAATTAATTTACAATTAAAATATTGAATATTAAATATTACCATGATAATACCCGATTTATAATATATTTCCCAATAAATTGACTTTCTAATCAGCAGGGGGCACTAGTCGCACCGCCTGGCGTCGATCACTCTTAAATAGAGATGCCCATTTCAATAAAAACAGATGAACCGGTCGAGACCAAATGTGGCTAAATATTTTATTTGTATACATTAGACAAGCCTATCTCATTAAAAAATTGGTATTTTAAATTGGTTAATACCTACTAATACGCTTATGATGTTGCTTTGATGTTCATATTTTTTGTAATCATATAAATCAAATTAGACGTGATTTCAAAAGAAACGTGCACTTTAAGTTTTCGCCCAAAAAATATTACTTAAATAAAAAAATACAATATTTTAATGTGGAATAGTACCTCTGTTTGTATCAAATGTCGTAGAAGGCGACAGAGATACCGGATCCCACAGATGGCGCTGAATCTATACTAACTGGTATAGCTTAAATACAAATGCTGAGAATGGGCAGTAGCATCTACGCTATGAGATTGCCGCCTTGCCAGCCCAACGTGATAAGTATATAAAACCCCAATTCATTCTTTTTATATATCAACCCCCAATTTATAATCACTAAGGGGGGAGGAATACGGCTAATATGATTATGATGATTTATTACTGTAGTATATTGGCAGGGTAGTACTTTATTTTGTACCAGGTGTCGTCAAAGATGACTGAAGTACCGGAACTAACTGATGGTGGTATATTTATCTGGAACCCGGTATCTTTACATAAGTATTTTAAGTACTTTTACAGGTATTTTTAATAGTAGAACAGGTCGACAAATAAGGAAAAATTCTGCGTGCTAGCAACTTATTGCACTCAACACTGTTATTAGGCGGTAGAAATAGGTGATAGTGCGGTACCAACGAAGATGGCCTTTGTATGTGATCTACTTTATGTAAGATCAGGTTAATGTATGAGATGTTGTCTGAATACAATGTATGAGTGAAAAAAATTGACAGCAGCGTCTCCCGCAAAACTACACTCTGCGATTGTAACTACGCCTATTGGGTGTCACAATTAAGAGCTAAATGTCTTACAGAGACATATCCAACAGCAAACATTTCCGACATAATGTTGATGTTTCACAAAATGTTTATTTACAATGAGTTTGCGGCGGATCATCTATCCGTAAGCGATGTCTGTTGGTTCCCCCACCTCCTGAATAGTAATCGGCCTCAGATAGAGTTCTTATAAATATGTATGCGTGGACCAACTCGTTTAACATTTCGAATATGCTATGAGTCTCTAGTATTCTACTCATAAAATATTGCACATGACATGTGATAGAATTACCAATGATGCGGACAATGTGTGCTAGAAATAAAGTTTAAATTAGTGTGGTTGAAATAAATCAGTTGAGCATTTATTGAATTTAGAACTTAGGGTGAGAAACTTGAAATTTTGCACGACGGCTCCTTTTTGGGTACTATTTTAATGTAGGTAGCAATAAGAAAAAGTAATTGAAAATTCACCTCCTTAGAGTTGGTAGTTATTTGAATGAAACTAAGTAAGGTACTGTATTGTAAGTCACAAAACACTTGTAAATTGTTATTTTTGGTAATCATCCCTTAAAGAAGTAAAAGAGAGGGGACCAAGTATAAAAGTTCTACAACGTAACGCGGGTGAAACCGCGGGGCGCTGCTAATGTAATAATAATTACAAAAAGAAAATTGCGGATATCGGGTAGTTACACTACCTCTCTGTACTCTGCTGATAATTGTCTGAAACATTAGAATTATACACACGCCATAGGTTAGGGATAAAGGATTTGCATGAAGTAGACCTTATATAAACCTCGTCTGCTTTGGTATCTTACTAGCACATTTTTCTACCACCAGACAGCAGTGTTCGCATGACTGTACTCCGGTTTAATGGGTGAGAGAGGCAGTGTCATTTGTAGGTACTGTTATATATAATTTTCAAGTCACAAAGTTTGCAACGCACTAGAGATATCTTTGTACGAGCGTCTAAAGCTGCAGTGACGCACGCACGCAGACTGTTTGATGTTTGTCGACCTGGTCTATTAAAAAAGAAAAACTATCTAGTCCTGAAGCTTGCCTGACGAGCACGGCAAAAATATCGTCAAAAAGCAGGATTGCAGAAAATTTTGGGCATGCAAAGCATCCATTTAGAAACTATTGGGTATATATCCAGTGTTAGACGTGCTATGGTCGATATGATGATCACTTCATAACAATGCGAGGATTGCTTTACTTTAAACATCAAGTAAAAAGCATGAATCCAACTCACGGGCAACGGTAGCAATTACTTACCGACAGCAACTAATCTAAATCAAACGTATAAAATCAACGCGCCATTAAAATAAAAAACTGGAACACCGCTAAGCAATTATTAACAGTACGTATTAACATTCTTGAAAATACTTTTTGTGTCATAAATCCTTTTGCCGCTGTCCGGTGACTCATGGCAACACTGTTCATAGACAGATCGTGTGTCTAGACCAGTTTGTTGAACTGGAAATAATCAATCGCGATTTAATCTGAATTAATAATCTGTTTCTGTTTATCATTTTAATGGCCTTTCTTGTAAATATAAAAACAGTATCCCAAATTCTAATTTGACAATGTCAATTTTAGTTCCTTTCAATTGCACCACGGTGGCGCCACTGTCTATGGATAGAATTCGATACTGCATTCTATGCAATTCGCTTTCATCCAGCCATTGGAAGTCCACTGCTGGATAAAGGCCTCCCCAAGAGAGGAGGAGTTTTTACCTTAATTGCTGCGCTAGGCAAGCAAGTTGACAAATGCAAAGCGCAGCTCTCGCGACTGTGATAGAACTCATACAAAAGGTCTTTTGCATTGGTACCTTAGTCTTACATATTTCTACCCCTAAATAGCAGATATAATAGAATATATAACAGAAATATAACAATAGAATAGAAAGGCAGTAAATTTACTGGGTAATTTGGCTTTATATCCTCAAGTCACAGGGTTGGCAACGTGTTAGTGATATCCTTGTGATATTACGAGCGCCTATAGGCTGCAGTGACGCTTACTGTCATGAGGACTGTATGCTTGTTTGTCTTCCAGGTCTCATAAAAAAAACTATTTTCACGCAAGCAATGTAAATAGAATCAGCCAGTTTACTTTATTCAACTTGTGCCGGTCGTAAAATACATTTAATTATTCCTCACATTTCCATTTATATTTTATTAATAAACACAATTCTTATGAGCCGGAGCATGCACAGAACTAACCACCTGCCATCTTTAAAAACCGCTAGCTTCGAGGGCTTGGCAAATAATAACATAGCATGCTACCGAGAAATTTTACGTCCCACCTCTCTATCGCACCAACGGGATAAACAACGCGGCGGGAAGAGACAGGCGATACTGGTAGAGTGTGAACAAATATTCGTTAGCATCCGATTCTTGAGAATCGGTATTGGTATGGCTTTATAGGTGGAAAGTTTGACAACGATGTTGGATGTTGAATTGGGAGATTGTTTACTCAGAAGCGACGGTGTAATGTATGCAGCCGATGTTGCATTATTAATATTATAATTTTGGAGATATCCTTCAAAACAAACCTGACATAATGTATTCTCAGAATAAAGACCTGTATTTACAATTTTTAAATTGAAAATGACAGATGATAATATCAAATTTCCGGTGTTCAAAAAATATTTTGAAGATATAGTCTATCCAAATCATGGTTACAGCCATTGGAAGTCCACTGCTGGACATAGGCATCCCTAATAAAAGGGGAATTTTGAGGGAAATGGTTGCGCTAGGCAAGTGTGTTGGCAATCGCAGAGTGCAGCTTTTACGACGGGGATGCTGCTGCCCATCCCAAACTTGCACATTTGAGCTACATTGTTTCGGCAGGATACACAGCCATCTGTCAATTCTAGTACCTTATGTCTATACCTTAGTCGCCTCTTACGACACCTGGTACAAAGGGAGGTATTATTCTACTCTATGGGTACTCCGCGGCTAAATCGCCTTGAGCTCTTCTTGAATAGATAGATATACCGCCACCTTTCGGTTCCTTGGTCACTTCTTACTATACCTGGTGAAGAAGAAGGTACTATTATTCTACTATTCTACTTTGCCGGTACCCCAAGGCTGGTAAATAGGGAAGTGATTAACTCATAATTTAATTGCTTTGTATATATTTTATATATCTTTGTTTGTCAACGCTTAGGTCGTGTTTATTTTAACATTTCATAAAAAAACTTTTTTTTTATTATAAGTAATGATCTTTTCTTGTACGTCAAAGGACTTGGGCACGATTCCCACCCAAAACAAAGTTTATATAATAATATTTATGTTGGTTCTGTGTCTGGGTGTTGATTCTTATTAAAGTAGTATATTTGTGATTTATGTATTGCCTGATATCCGTAACACAAGTGTTTTAAGCGATTTATCACAAAGTTCATCAATGTGTAAGATGTGTGAATTGAAAAGAAAATTTATTATTTATTATATATTATTTATTATAATCTATTATATAATTTCAATTTATTATAATTTACTATAGCGAGTAATGTACCACTTCACCGCTATAAATAAACATCAGATAGATACTTAATCAAAGCCTTATTTAAAGGCAATCAGAAAGGTCGATTAACAAGCGATCTATTAGACCTAGTTTCCATTTATTATTGGTAACAATTAACAGGGAAGGAACCTTTCCCCGTACATTAGGGTCCCTCGGTAATGGTCATAGTTAAGGCGGTTGTTGTATACCCGCCTGGGTCGGTGCCGTGCGCTTGCGCAGCGCGGCCGTATATCATTTGGGCGCGTTTTGGATTTATGTCGGTTGAGCACGGAAGCTTTCACCCTAGACTAGAGCATTGCAGTTGTGCCGTTGCTTATATGTTGATGTTATTTTCACACGCTAATTCAATTTTTGTTATGTATGTCGTTTCTATTTAATGCCTTTCAAACTCACACAATATACTTTATTCAAATAAGCCCATTACAAGCTTTTTGCAACGTTAATAAAATAATTATATAAGACCTTTATATAAAAACCGTAACAAAACTAACGCTATCGCCTGGAAGCGATCGGACCACTGCATCATAAGTCTGACCACCTGACTCAACAAATAATCTTCCCTTTTCGCATAAATAACTATTCGACCATCTTTGAATTAGTTTTGACTCATTGGAAAGCAGCACTGACTCTATCACTCAACTTTTAATTAGCAGAAGATAAAAGTCTCAGCTTGCTTGCTATAAATTTAGAGATTTAGGCGGCAAGGCGAGGCTGGGCAAGCATTTGCTCTGCGATTGCTACCACAAATGCCCAACGCAGCAATTATGGGTAATTCATTAGAATTACCCATAATTGCTGCGTTGGGCATAATGTCTACTGGCTATTGCCCGCAGTAGACGCAGTAGAGTATCTTATGATAAAGAAGATGTTGATGCGTTATCTCTGATAATTAATAATCTCTACACCAAATTTATGTAAGTCTGTTAAGCTGTTCTGGCGAGAAAGAGTAACAAAATTTTATTTATATATACTTACACAATTCATCTATATATACTATCATGTTTATCGTATTAGAAGAATGATAAATCAGACCATAAAAAATATTTAACAATCGTACTTTTTAGTTTCGTTCTGCGTGTCTCTCTAGTTATTAATTTAAATTAATTTAATATCACAAAAGATTACAAAAGTATAAAAGGATTACTAAGGATTACTCGTAAGAGGTGGCAGTGGGCAGGGCATTTGGTACGAAGAACCGATGGCCGATGGAGTTATTAGGTTCTGGAATGGAGACCACGTACCGGCAAGCGCAGCGTAGGGCGTCCACCTGCGAGATGGACAGACGATCTTACTAACCGCAGAATCGCCCTGGACACAGGCCGGATACAACCGGTCCTATTTGCGATTAATTGGGGAGGCCTATATCCAACAGAGGACGTCTTGTGGTTGATATGACGATGATCAATAAGTATTGCAAGTCATCTATATAGCAAGTTGATCTACTGTGATTCCGTACTCTGTGGAACCTTCGAAGCGTTGAACTATGGAGTTATTTGTGCCATAATGAAGTTCGCCTGTCGTCAGATAATACCACAATTTATGTGCTAATTACAATTTTAAATGAGCATTAATTTTCTATTTCTATAACCGCTTTCCTACGGTAGCGTGCGTGATTAATCAGCGGGAACAGAGGAATCAGACATTTGAGACTGTGGCCTCAAATCGAGTATGTTTAAGACGTTGTCTGTCTGCCTCTATATATGTTGATCGTGAAAACAATTTTACTAGTTAATAAAAGGGACTATAAATTGACATAAAAGGTACCAGAACCGACAGATGGCAATACATCCATCCGAAGCAGGGCAGCTCTGAGGTAACGGGGCGCAAATGAACAACAGCAATTATGGGCTCAGCGCGGCAATTATGGACGAATGGCCTCCTTTCTTAGGGAGGCCTACGTCCAGCAGTGCAATTTCAATGGTATGATGATATCGAAGTATACGTTGAGTTACCGGGTAACGTATCTTAATATTCTCAGGATTAAGGACTTTACGTGATATCATTGCGATATCTATTGTTTATAGTCTATTTTAACCTATTACCATCACATCCAGGTCATACATACACTTGCTGCCAATGAAGTTGATTATCATAAAAATATTTTTGCTTGTCTATTAGTTACGCTATCTCTGCTTAACCGTTTTAAATTGTAGGTAGCTTATATCCTAAGGACGCACGGAGGTATCTTGATCTTGGAAAAAAGTCACAGGAAGCGATCTAAGTATGTCGTAAGTAAGTTAAGTTCTAATAAGTTTTATAATTTGTTTAGGCTTAAATATATCAATTATTATTGTATGTCATCTAGATCAAGGTAACGAAGCCATTGGCGCAATTAGAAGTGTCCGCATCTTCAGCGCCAAGGGTTGTGGGTTTGATCCCTAAGTAAATAATTTAAGTATTATAGTAGTCATTCTATGTCTGTGTTGTCTGATTTCCGTTACAGAAGTGCTTTAAGCTCCTTAACTCAGAGTCAGGTCAACGTATGAAGATGTTGTGTATTATAATTAATTTGTAATTGATCGTTCAAAAGTATACTTGAGGTCTTGAGGCTGTCGAAATTCGAACATAATTTATACAATTTTAAAAGTTTGAAATAATATCATTTTTATTTAGACTAACGAGAATATATTCCTAATGTCTATAGACATTACCCAGATATTTACATCTTGGAAGTATATTTGTGTATATTTATTTTATTTAATATAATGTCTGAGGCATCTTGAATGAAAAATCTGCTTTATGCACTTCTACTTTACATTAAATGCAACTGTCGCAATTTTAACATTCTTGACGGTCCTGATGGCACAGATGATCTTGTCTTGTGCGCTTAAGGTTAAGAGTTTGATCCCCACCCAGGACAATTATTTATGTGATGATATTTTTGTTTGTTCTGTCCTGTGTGTTAAATAATCACAAGTCAACAAAAAAAATATTTTTCTTTGAGTCTGTTATTTAGTAAATATTTTCTGATTATATACATCGAAAAAAAAGCAAAAACTCCATTTATAAAAAATAAAGTTTGCTTTTGTACCTTTACACAATGTAAAATGAATATTATAGTATTTTAGCAGTTTTTTTAGGAGCCGTTGCATATAAGATCATGATATATGGCGTCTTTTCATCGACAGCTCTACAAGAAGCTTAAAGGCAGTTCTCTTTCCATCTCTTCCCCTTGCTCATTCTGTAATGCTAAAAGAAAATTACGAGAGCGTTAAAATGGTGCTTCAAGTTTTAAAATATGAAGAGTACGCCTGGCCAGTGATAGGGGATTTTAAAATAGTTGGATTTCTGATGGGAATGCAAGGCGGGTACACTAAATATCCGTGTTACATTTGCTTATGGGATAGTAGAGCCGATGCACTTCACTACCAGCAGCACTCATGGACACAACGGAGCGAGTTTCAAATAGGACAACATAATGTCAAAAATGAACCAATCGTGAAGCCCGATCATATTTTAATGCCTCCATTGCACATTAAATTAGGTCTGATCAAGCAGTTCGTAAAGGCTCTGCGTCAAGACTCTGAGGCCTTTCAATATTTAAAATCATTTTTCCCGAAATTGTCAGAGGCTAAAATTAAAGCTGGTATTTTCATCGGTCCACAAATAAAGAAAATAATGGCCAGTGAACAATTCCTACAGCTCCTCAGTACGCACGAAAAACAAGCGTGGCTCAGCCTTAAAGCAGTGATTCATGGCTTTCTTGGCAATAGAAAGGCAGAAAATTACACGGAGCTTATTACTGATATGCTTCACAACTTCAAAGTTATGGGTTGCAGAATGTCTTTGAAAGTCCACATGCTACATGCTCATTTGGATAGATTTAAAGACAACTTAGGTGCATATTCAGAAGAGCAAGGGGAACGTTTCCACCAGGATATAATGAACTTCGAAAAGCGTTATCAAGGACAATATAATGAAAATATGATGGGTGACTACATTTGGGGGCTCATACGAAAAAGTCCCAACTTACACAGAAGAAATACCAAATCTGTTCATTTTTAAAGTCTTTTTTGTATTCTTTTTTGTATTTGTGGGTTTATTTATGCCGTCTTGTATAATTAAAGTCAATAAAAATATGTGAATTCAAAACTGTTTTCCTTTTACATATAATTGAAATTAAGAAATAGAGCTTTTTCATAAAAATTAAAATTTCGTTTTAGTAACTACAAAAGCAAACTTTATTAGATAAAATTTTTTTTTCTTTAATTAGTTAGGCATAAGTAATCAAAATCAGAGGTACAGAACTCAGACTCAAAATTCGTGTTGACTTGGTATTAAGTTGTATATTTATGATTCCTCTGTCCGTAACACAAGTGCTTTACGTAACTTATCACGGAATCAGGTCAATGTATGGGATGTTGTGTATATTTATTTATCCTTTCGCATCATCCAAAATATTTTGCTTTAAGTAATAACATTATGATACAATATATATGAAAGGTTAAAAGATTTACCCCCACCACCTTATATCAATAAATGTAAACTAAACTTACATATAAAACTAAGAAAATTTTAGAGAAGACGCTACACGATCGAGCGTCGTCCTCATTATGGCTAATTAGTCAACTCACCAGGCGTCTCCTAATTAGTGGGCTGAACATAGTCCAGTGTCACCATAGGAATGCGCGTGCGATGTTCGGAAAATACGAAAGAATTTCACTTGCCCAATAGAAATCTTGTCGGCCATTTTGTATTTGGGTTCAACGAAAGTCTTCCTTAAAGCTGATTACCGTTACTTACCAACACTATTATTTAACCTCACTAGTACATAACTAAGTAAACGTTTTTGGACGTAGTAATCCAAAAAATCCGAAAGATACAGGCGTTGTATTAAAAAAAAATCGTTTTTATGAAGTTATTAAAAAAACAGTTCCATGCGTATTTTAATTGCAACTCTGAAGCCAACTCGATTTAAAAACCGTGCTTCAGGCCTTACACTTCCCGAACTATTCAAACAATATCTATATGGCATATATATTTAAATGGCAAATAAATTATATATACTATTTATTTTTATAAAATTGCAAATAAATTATATGCACTTTTTATTAAATGAAACAAGCGTAAGGTCTGCTTGATGATAAACGTGACCGCAACATGTAGATGCTAGTGCCATCAAAAAGATATCACCAACGTGTCGCCAACGTTCTAAACTGAAGATACTGTCTTTATCACCCTTCAAACTGGAACACAGCAATGCAAACAATTCTATTTGGCGGTAGAAATAGGCGAGGTACCGATGCAGACGACCTTTGAAAGCAGTCTACCTCTAGTAAATACTACTACTGTGATAATTGAGATAATTGAGATAATTCATTGTGATAAGTGAGAACAATAACGCATCGTTTGCGGTAGATGTTGAAGCATCGCCATTTAAAAGTTATATTGCTTTAATATAACTTTTGACTTCCGAATCAATCCGAACTTTGTTATTTTCTACGGAAAATAACGATGTTCGGTTAAGTTTTAATTATTATCAGCTGTATTTCTAGTTTATTGACTGTGTTTAAAACAATAAGGTATTAGAATAAGGAAATACCTATAAACCGTTACAAAAACATATTCACGCACAGCACACTGCCATATTCATGATGTAGTGACAACAATAGACAAAGGAATGTTGAGATGGCTTGGACATGTAGAAAGGATGGATGAAAGTAGAATGACTGCACAAATATATAGAGCGGAATGAATGGAAGAGTTACTATAGCAAAACTTAGGCGAACAGACCTTGGCCAGGTAGATGACGTAATATGCTAATTCGAGTAAAAGAAGCGAGAGACCTCTCTTAAATATCCCCACTTGCTACGTTTCTGACATACCTATACGTAGCAAGTGGGGATATTCCAGTTTCACTGCCATTGTTACTCATTATATCGAAATACATCTATGTGATGATGGCGGTTTAGCTCGAAACGTGAAGTCTGCTTGAAGCTAGAGAAATGAATTAACTTTGTCGTGAACTCGTAGAATTAGCTGGTAGAATTAGCAATTGGCACTCAGTACTTAGAACCAACAGCCAATGGAATCGTTAGGTAACCAATTAGCGCAGCTTAAGACGTCCACCTTTAAGGTGGACAGACGAGACGAACGGCTGGATCGTGCTAGAGGCAGAACATTTACAAATGGAAACTGGTCCTATTGGAAATCACGTGGGTAGGTCTTCTTCCAGCAGTAGACGACTTACGTAGTAAACTCACAGGCTACGTTTTATTCCGCATTATAACAGCCATTGCAAAGGAGACATTTTGCTCATAATTGCTGCGCTGGGCGAGTGTGCTGGCAAATATACTGTTTCAGATGGATATACCTCACCTCCTCACCTAACCTCAGTTGCCTCTTGCGACACCTAGTACAAGGGGAGGTACTATTTTACTCGGCCGGTACCTCACGGCTAACACTTCTTCGGTATCTGCAAAAACTTATTTTCATTATAATAAGAGTTCCTCAGGGACGAGATTTAAAGTAAAACTACGCGGGAAAGCTAGTTTGAAATGAAGACTAAGAGTGTATGTTAATAAATACAACAGTACGCCGCAGCTTATTAGGTTTAATTGACAAAATTATGCGACAGAAAATTTCATCATATCGGCCATAAGACGTCCACTGCTGGATATCGGCCTCCCCGAATATTCTCCAAGTAGATCGGTTGTATGCGCCCTGTGTCTAGCGCAATCCTGCGGTTTTAGTCAGATCGTCTGTCCATCTTTCGGATTCCCGCCCTGTGCTGCACTGGCCGGTACCACAGAACGTTTAACATTAATTTTATTTATACCAACTTCCATGGCCATAAAATCATTGCTCGTGCAGTCATTGCCTGGAGATACCTAAATCTATTAATACTTAATTATAAAGTAAGAGCTAATATTTACTAAACACGGAGTCGGTCTCAATTAAAAACTAATTATAATCGGAGATGAGACATTGGATAATTTCCTGAGCACTTAATCGCAGCGCACGCCGCAGCTAACAGCCTATGACGCTCACTAAACTTACTACACTGTATTTAGCAGTAATGTCATCTATAACTTATCTTCCAAAGTTTAACTATTAAAATTTTGCTTTCAACAAAAAACAAATATATTAATGTGTAATAAAAAAATAAGCGTATAAATAAATAATAATCTAATCTTTAATTCAATAACAACGATAAAGATACATGCTATTTTAAAACTATATTTAAGCAGTACCAAATATATAATATACTATAATAGTGCATTCAGAAGCTTGTGTAAAGATTAACCGACGTTCAATTTAAAAATTAGGATGAAGATTGATTGTCATATTTCGAAACTATTAAATTCTATATCGATATATTAAAATTATTTTACGATTAAGTAAATTCATTTTAAATGTAAGATTTAATAATAATAATAATTCTCTGTATTGTACAACAGATTATTAATAATATTGTAACAGGTACAACCTATGGATGGATAAAGAAAACTACAAGAAAATAGTTAGATTATATTACTGATTTTATATAGTGCAACAAGCGACTATATTATTTGTACCGACAGATGACACGTCCATCCGAACAGTGTTGTAGAAATGCACAGAGCGGGGATGAGCAGCAGCGGCCCCATCGCGAAAGCAACGCTTGCCCAGCGTGGCAATTATACAAAATTCTGTTTCTAGCGGAGGCATATACCCAGCTGTGGACTTCTAATAGCTGACATGATAATGATGATATACATATGGATTATTGTAAAAGCAGTTTAAAATCTTCTTATGCGATAAAATGGTTACTTATTAACCGTTCTCAACTTTTACATCGTGGACCAATAACTTATAATTAAGTATGAAATAGTTTTGCTTGTATCAATATTTGTCACACAAACTTTAAGACATGGTGCTCTAAGTTCTACAAGGAGACAGTCCACTTTGCCCCAAGTGGGACCTCAGTAATTAGCAGCTCTATGCGGACCCGGTGGGCGTTTATTTATTAGTGCCAGTCCACCGAAACATAGGACCAGTAATTGCGGTGCACAGCTTGATATTAATAATCTCTGTACAACGTCTACTATTTCTTTATGATAAAAATATAATATCATTGCTTATTTGACCTTTACTAGAGGAACAAATGGTTTCCTTTCTGATTACTGGTGTACCGTACCGAACATGTTTTGTCTATAATATTATTGATTTAGATGTGCTGAAAGTGTTAAGAGACACCAAACTTTCTTAGGTAAGAATTAATATAGAATTGGGAGGACTATATAATAATATATAATTCAGTTTTCTCAAACGCCACATGTTTACATAAGAAAATATTATACAATAATAAAAATACATTTAAACTACGTCTCATAATTTGATTTGTCTTCAAGAAAAATTAATTAAAGCACTTGTCCATATAAAAATTGTAAAAAAACATATTTATTAAGTGTATTTTTAAAAATTTATGTTCAATATTAGTGTTTCGTGCATGTAGCATTAGACAATATTATTAGAAACTAGGTATTATTAGAAAGAGGCCTTTTTAATATTACAAAATGACGTTTCAATTTTATTTATATGTATAGATTTTATTCATCACATAAGTATTTGTCCTGGATGGAGATCAAACCCACGACCCTTGGCGCACAAGACAAGATCACTACCATCGGGCCCGTCAAATTTTTACGATCGTAAAGTTCAAAGTTTCTGAGCAATCTTAATCTTTCCTTTAAATCATTAAAAGATCACACGATACCGGCAAATTTAAATAAAAATATATTTTGGACCATTTCACAGAAGTTTCTACTATCAGACTTTGATCACAATGTTGAAATTGTTGGGGAGAGTATTGAATTCGCAGCGCCACGAAATCTAACGCGTTCCCAAATTCACGAACAAGCTCTCTAACTATTACAACAGGATCCAACTAGAATTTAAAATACAAGTTCGTCGACATTCCAGCGCGTATTACCCAAGGAGGCTATCACGTCGGTGATGGTCGGCTTAACGCCGGCTAAGTTCAGTTTTTAAACTAGCCTTAAAAATTAGATGCTAGATCGTCGTGTGGGATATAGAGTTTACGAGCGCGTTTAGTACCATGCGAAATGTTTTCTATAATCTGTGCAGTTTTGAACATAAATCTGCGGGCAGTAGCCAACCAACCACACGTGTGCTCGGAATATTCGGGGCTTCTTATTTTATTTCGATATAAACTTTTGCGTGAGTGTGTAATAATTATTGATAAAACTGATCTCGCATTTTTTATAGCCTGACATTGTCTGGACTACAGCGCTATCTTCCAGCGTTATTGTGAAACTTATATTATAGTGATCTATTTGATATTAAAAAAAACATTACGGCAAAATCTGTCCACACATAGATACACGAGGTTTTTTTGAATCACTAAAATTCACATGAACATCTTTCAATCATTATCATCATCATCATATCAGCCCTAGAAAATCTACTTTTGGACATAGGCCTCCACTGGGCAGGCGTGACGAGGATGCTGCTGCCTATCCCTCCCCCCCCCCTGGAGTTATTAAGCTGCGCTGTTTTGTATGGATCTTCCGCCATCTGTCACTTCTGGTACCTTATTCGCCTCTTACGACACCTGGTGCAGGGGGCGGTACTATTCTACTTTGCCAGTAAGTACCCTACGGCTAACTTTGAATCAATAATTAATTAAAAATTACAATTCTCACATCTCAGACGTTGCCCTAACTCCCGAGATAAGCATAAATAGAATAATAATAATACCTATAAATATATGTTAATGCTTTTTGATATTAACATAGCGGTTCGCTAGTTGATGCTGTTAACCTTAATCTATACTAATATTACAAAAGGTAAACAGTTCGTTTGTTTGTCTGAATGCGCTAATCTATGGAACCACAGGTCTGATTTAAAATTACTTCAGTTTTGGATAGTCCATTTGTAAAGAAAGGTTATAAGCTATTTGACATCACGCTAGAAGTAATAGCAGCCAAGTTTAAATGATACTAAGTTTATTCTACAAATTAACGCGGGTGAAACCACGCGGCGTTACTAGTAAATAAAAAAGTCCACGCTACCATCATTCACGCTCTACCTCCCGTCCAAACAGGCGTTTAACACAAACATACCAACTTACACGCACTCCATCTCAATATATGAGTAATCAACACCTTGTAACCTGCCCGGTTTGTTACACGAAAACGCGTAGGAGAGATTTTAGGGATCACTACAACACATAAATACAATTATACATTTTTTTATTTACTTAAGTTATATATTGCAACTATAAATAGAGATATAAACTAAGTTGATTAAAATCTGCTCACTAGTTTAGGCGAGGCATTTCATTTCAAATTTTACAACATGAGCTACAGCCAGTGTAGAAAGGTACCAAAGCCGACAGATGGCGGTATAACCATCCGAAACATTGTATTTCAAATGCATAGGGCGAGTATAGGCAAAAGCATCCCCGTTGAAAGCTGTTCTCTGCAATTGCCAACACGCTTGCCCAGTGCGGCAATTGTGGGGGGAAATTTCCTCTTTCTTATGGGAGGACTACCAATGACTGATATGATGATGATGATGAAACAATGTGACGTGATTTTTTTATAAATTAAAATGAGTATTATATTAATGGGTTTTAGTGTTTAATGTATATATCACGAAATATATAAAATGAAACTTCTGAATAATGAACCCATATATAAGAAAGACATACTGGCTTCTATTTCTATTAGTATTGGGTACGCAGATGAATGCGAGAGAGGCTGCTTGTTTCAAATGAAAACAAGAAAAACATTCGATTTATCTATTTATAGCCAACTATAAAATAGAAAAAAATGTAAACGAATGGTTCTTAAACCTGACTTGACGCATAATTTCATTAAGGGTCTTATGTATTTAATTATTATATTTTGTTCACCAACGACTGCGTTTAACAGATCATAAAACTATATATATTTTTATTACCTTTTAAGTAAACACCGCATGAATTTTAAAAAGATAAAGTGAAAGTTTGTTATAACTGTATATTTTTACTACATGCATGCCATGTTTCAAGTTTTGCAAACGATAAATAAGGTATGCCAAAAAAAGGATTACTAAATCTAAACAATATGTACATGAAAATGTTTGAAAATAAATTGCTCTGAATCTCGAAATATGACGCAACTAATTCCGATACAAACCAGAAAAAAAAGAAGTATTTTCGTGACGAGGATACTGCTGCTCATCCACACCCTTCGTATTGATCTACACTGTCTCGGATGAATATACTTTTGTCACCTCTTACGACAACTGGTGCAGAGGGAGGTACTTTTCTACTCTGCCGATACCTCACGGCAGATTCATATGTGCCTTACAAGTACGGAATCCATCCTAGTTATATTTGCTTCAAGTCTGCCACTTTTTTTTCTCGGAAGCCGTCGTGACCCATCCATTACTGTCCTTGTGCCGCGCGCTCGCCAGCTTTTTTCATTGTGCGCTTTTTAACCGGGTCTTTGTTTCTACCGGGCAGTTAGAGAGTTATAAATCGTAGCTTGTTAGCTCACTTACTGCTTCTTTTGTCCGTCTGTTTGTGGAATTCAGTTATGATGTACGGTAATAGCACCGGTTTTATTGTGGTCTTCCTTGGATTATGATTGATTGCGTAATGTTGTATGTGAAGTGTTTGCTGATGTGCTCACGGAAAGGAATGCCATGGGAAAAAAATGATTGTGCACAGATTTTTTGTTTTGTTGATAACTAATAAATAGTACCTCCCACTGCACCAGGTGCCGAAAGAGATGACTAAGGTATTAAAACCGACAGAAGGCGGTTTATCCAACCGGAACAAGGCAGCTCATTGCACAGGGCAGGGATGGGCAGCAGAATCCCTGTAGCAAAAGTTGCGCTCTGTGATTGCCAACACGGTTGCCCAGCACGGCAATTATGGGCAAAAAACCTACTTTCTTGGAGCCTATGTCCAGCAGTGGACTTTTACTGGCTGGTATGATGATGATGATAGTTAATCTCAATGGTAGCGGAGACTACGAGGGGAAATGACTTGTCAAAACATCTTTATGTTAACGTATTGGTTTTTGCTTAATAAAAATAATAGTCCATTTCGGATAGAGAAATATTAAATTAATTTATTTCTGATTATATTTTTACCTTCAACTAATACAAAAATCAATTATTACTCATTTTCAATAACTTCGATTTACCAAATGCTTCTTCATAAAAACTAAACAGGCTTCATATATTCATTAGAAAGACAGTTTTTGTACTTCATAATATCAAATTAATTAACACAACTCAAGCACTTAAACACAGTGTAGTATACAGAGTAGAGTAGCGTATGACGTTAGAGTCCAGTTATCGGAACCGACAGATGGCGTTATATCCATCCGAAACAGCGTGATCAAATGCCACAAGGTATGTGGTCACTACATAAAACTATAAAAACTAATTTGACCGGACCCTGGATATATCATCTTACAGCTGATGTAATAATAATAATAATATAAGCTCAAGAAAACTTTCAGGGGTATATTTAAATACTAATAAGATTTAACTGTAGCAACGAGTGATGGCGAAAAATCCGACGTTAAAATGACAAATGTGGTAAACAATCGAGAACAACAGGCCGGATGATAGAACAAAACTCGCGATACGGTGCAGCGAACTTGCGGTTCCAACACATGGGCACAGACTGGGGAGAGCTCGCTACACAATGAATGAATGATTTTTCTTCTACTCAATTGGCGAACAATACAATCGACTACGGGCTAGTAACATCCTAGTATCCATCCTATTTTAACCCCCCCGTTGTATTTGGTATCCGAATAAGATGCAGGAATTGTAGTTTCGGAACTAGCTTAATTTATAAATTCTTTACATTAGGAAAGTCCTTACATTAGGAGAAGAACAAAGTATACGATAATTCATTTATTACTTTATTTGCTTACATAACTTCATTTAGAGTTTTATATCTACTTATTTCTGCTTTCTGACAGCCAATTTACATAATATTTGTTTCTATATGGATGGTTGATTAATTCCCAAAATTTCCACAACATATCATACATTGACATGACTCCGTGGTAAGTCGCTTAAAGCACTTGTGTTAAGGATGCCAGCCACAGAATAATCACAAATATACAACTTAAATACATATATTTAACACTCAGATACAGAACAAAAACAAATATCATCACATAAATATTTGCTTTTGGGTGGGAAAAGAACCCACGACCCCTGACGCACAAGATAGACTCACTACCAACTGTTCCATCGGCATAACTTTGGAACACTGCATCAAATTGGATAATTATTTCTTGTTGTTCAAGATCATGTTTGTACGGGATGCGGAAGTAAATTAAAATAGACTTGAATAAATGCTCCTAATAGTCGGTAAATGAAAATACATGTCAACTTTTTTCGCTTATTAATATACTCGCACACGCAACAGTTGAATTTGTTTACTCAAAAATAAGCAACAGCAAGTCCAGATCAGACTTCAGGTGAAGACAAGTTGAAAGCAGTTAGGGAATTTTAACGTCCCCACCGAGCGTCAAATCATCATTCGTTTAATGATTTAGTACTTAAACTGCCGCAAGTATATTTACGCTGATAGCCAATTTAAGAGTTGTTGATAAATTATTTTTTTTTAAAGACAGCATGATAGGTCGTCCAGAAGGAAACTCTAACCAATCGTATTATTAATACGGTAGGAAACATTCGTTTTACGATACTGTCTGGTTGAGGAGATTATGATATCCCCAAGCATCGAGTAGCTACTTTATGTCGTTCCCCGGTTAACGATTTTATTTCGTGTATTCGGAAAAGTCGTGGACAACTTTAATGTTCGTTGATAGATCGGTTTTAAAATAACAGACAATCAGTTATAAAATAACAAATTGCGCATTCGGTGGTGTTCCTACCTTGTGCAACAAAGGTCGTGGGTCAATCCCCACCCACGGTAGAAGTGTATGTGATGATTATTTGTATTTGTTGTGTTTGGGTATTAAAATATGTGTTTGTATATAATATTTTGAAAATCTCTGCTTGATGATACGTAACTTTCTTTTATAGTATTTATCTCGGATTCAGGCTAACGTTTGAGATGACTTGTGAATTTATTTATTTATTATTGTTGTTCAGTCTAATCTTATTGCACATGATATGACAAGTTTCTAAATTAAAAAACAAATTCAAATCCATGCTAATACTATATAGCTAAAGAAGTTTGGATGGACGCGCGCGCGTGAACGCGGTAATCTCAGAGTTAGATAGTTCACTTATCGAGAAAAGGCTACGTGCTATATATTATCACGCTTGGATTGATAAGAGCAGACAATAAGTGGTACTAAGTTTGTAAGTCTACAAATTAACGCGAGTAAAACCGCGAGCACAACTAGTATGTACTATAAATGTTATGTTATGTTAGTTACTTACGTCGCTACTAATATGGCTAAAATTATATACATCATCGTAAAAAAATGGTAAAGTAAGTTGGTAGAGTCTTACACTTTATTTTTTCTTTTATTACCATAGGCAGCCAGATTAATTCCTTCTAAAAGGGGGGGTTTTTTTATAGGAAGGCGGGGGATGACTGACTGTTGAGAAACTATGGATCTCTACTCTACTCGCTTTAGATATTAAAAACTTACATCTATATTTATAAAAGAAATATTGTTAGAAGTGCCTATAATATTCT
>JACJUM010005602.1:16267456-16309736 GCA_020976665.1 Heortia vitessoides | reverse complement strand
CGTGTTGGTAACAGGGCGCAGCTTTCACGACGCGGACGCCGCTACGTTTCCCTGCCCTGTGCATTTGAGCTACGCTGTTGCAGATGGATTTACCTCCACTTTAGTCGCGACACCTACTACGGGGGGGGGGGGGGGGTGGGGGTATTTTACTCTACTGGTACCTCACTACTCAAAATAATAGTAAGATATTGAGAAAAAAGTGTAAGTTGCCCGATATATAAAAAATGTGGAACGTAGCTTTGATGTGCTTTAAAAACGCGTTTTTTATCATACTTATCGTTTAATTTCATCGGAAATTAAAAAAACTACCATACTCAGAACATACTGTAAAGTATTAAAAAAAGTAATAAAAAAAACCTTAACTTAAGTGGGATGGACAGACTGACAAATCCCTTAATGGTTGATCTATTCTCAGATAAAGCGTTCTGATTGAAACGGTAATGCACCGCCGGGTCTGAAGTTTTTTGTATCATTAAAGTTTAATAGAATTTTATTATTAATAATGTTTTAGCTGATTGTGCTTACATAAATAAAAAAAGTCGACGTTTGAAAGCTTTTGAAAGTGTCACTCTTGAGTTGGCGCCGCGCGCACAATATTGTAGTACTTATTGTAATTAATTCGTAGAATGAAGATTACATTTACATTTTCTATAATCTCACAAATTGCGTAGCAATTTTAACAAATATTTAAGAGGATATATACACACACACACACACACACACACACACACACACACATATATATATATATATTTCCATTTCAGGGATCCGTACCTGGATTAATAAAATAATACTTGATTGTTTCTCTACTTTGGTTATTTTTCAGGTTCTTAAGTCTATGTGTGTTATATTGTCATAAATGTAAACCTCAAGAAACGAAAATTTAAGAGTAAACCAAATGGGTTGTACGTTTCATCCTCACCTAGGACAAATATTTATATTATATTTGTCCTGGGTGTATATTTGTGTCAAGGTGTTAAATATGTATTTAAGTATTATATTTGTATTGTGATTCCTCCAGTGTGCTCCAGACATCGGACAACAGGCTCCACACAAGTGTAAATGGACTTATCACGGAGTCAGATAAAATACAAGTAGGTAATGAATGAACTACTTGTATTTGAAAACCCGGATGACACCTGGCCGGTATTTTCAAATTGATGGGGCACGCTTAGTTCTGATTTGTCCCACCAGTAATTATTCTCTTAGAACTAGTGAAAATTTCTTTAACATCATACTTGACTACTAAGAAAACAACTCTCTAGTTATTAAGTCCCTAAGTAGTATTTAATAGAAACTAATTAGTATAATCCAATTGATTGGACACCTGATATCCTATTGAGATCAACTGAGTTTCTAGCACTAAATATAATTCTAAATATTTTTAATATTACCAGCCATGAGGTTATCCGGACATGGGTTCATCATTTAAAGGTCTGTATTGGTACTTTGTAAGGTTCAAAGTGTTTGATTGCATTTTCATAGACTTGACGGGCCCGATGGCGCAATTGGTAGTTCTGTCTTGTGCGCCTACAGTCATGGGTTCGATCTCGGTGTTAAATATATGTATTTAAGTAGTATATTTGTGATTCGTCTGTTATCTGATGTCCTTAATACAAATACTTTAAGCGACTTATCGTGGAATCAGGTCAATGTGTAAATGTGGTAATTTATTAATAACTACTTTTTAGTTTGTTTAAAACTCCGATGATCGGAAGCCGCGCTAGAATAACCGGTGACCGCTATTGCCCAGATTAACCAGCGAGCGCAGTGTACTCTTCTATTACCATTATGTATGTGTGATTGTTTGTGGGTGTGGATAGTACATAATAATAATATACTCTTTATTGTACACCAAGAGAAATAACACAAGAATATCACAAAAATATGGATTAGTAGGTACAAAAAGCGGCCTTATCGCTAAATACAAATTCTTAAAGGTAACCTTTGGATAGAAATAATGTTAATTTACATATGTTAGTAATGTAACAGATAAGCAATATGTATGTGTGTAATTGTGTGTGGGTATTGGTGGTACATATGTAAAAAAAGTAACTGATTAAAATTATTCCTCGCAATTTATAACCATGCAAAGCATTCATATAAAAAAGGTTGTGTAAACTTTTTAACTTAATCATGTCGCACACGCGAACCGACGGAATAATTCTGAAATATCCCTCCGCTTTATTAAATAAGGACTTTATGCCGGATTATATCGAGATGATTTAATTAACCGACTCGTCGGTGCCGTTTTTTGAGAACGGTGAGCAAATGAGTTGTCATTATTGTACAAGCTTAAGGCTTAATCCGCGGGCGGACGCCGGTCGCCAGTTGCCCGTGTTTTATAAAATATACATTCCTTTGTACCGCGACGACGTGTGAATTCAGATATATTTCTTTATTCTTTAAAGTTTCATTGATATATCCTAATCGACTCGGATTTTGTTGACAACTTATTTAAGTGAAAATATAGCAGCCGTGAGCTACCGGCAGAGTAAAATAGTACCTCCCCCTTTTTTATACTTTAAAGTTAGCAAACAAGCATACGGTCTGCTTGATGGTAAACGTGACTGCAGTCTGTAGACTTTAGGCATTGGACATCTTTAGAGTGTCGCTTCAGCAGTAAACTGAACATACAATGTCACATTTACCCAGTAATTTCACTGACTCTCTCTAACCCTGAAACTGTAACACAATGCGAACACTGCTATTTGGCTTTAGAAATAGTTGGTAGTGAGGTACCAATGCAGACAAATTTTGTGAAAAGTCTACTCCTGTACCAGGTGTCGTAATAGTCGGCTAAGGTATTTCGTGCTCAAATGCACAAGGAATGGCATCCTTGCGATTGCCAATACGCTTACCCAGCGCGGCAATTACGGGCAAAATTTCCCGATTCTTGAGTAGGCCTATGTCCAGCAGGGAACTTTCATTGGCTAGTATGGTGACGATGATGATAGCACCATACGAGTATGTTCCCTGTAACATCAACTGTCTAATAAAATCTTCAGGAGTTTCATAGAATTATATGTAACAGACAAAGCTTTTTTTTAAAGGTACAACATACAACTTCTGTATAACTTCTAGATACTTAGTAATTAAAGGCCACACTTATCTAAGTTTATCAAACATTACAAATATTTTATTAAAATAAAAATATAATATATGGAAAAAAAGATGGCATCTTTCGTAAAAACCAAAACATTTTTTAAATCGCTTATTTTTATAAATGTTTTCCCTAATTGCTGTGTATTTAGGATAAAATATTTTTATGTTGTGTGTCTTGAAAAATGTATTGAAATAAAATGATTAATTTGTATTGTTTTTAATTAAACTACAAGAACATACATTGACCTAATTCCATTATAAATCGCATATAATACTTGTATTACAGACACCAGCCATCAAAGGAATCAAAAATATAATACATATAATTAACACCCAGACACAGAACAAACATAAATCATATAAATATTTGTATGGGTGGGAATCGAACTCATTACCTTTGGCACACCAAAAAGGATCACTACCATCTGCGCCAACCAACAAATATCTACCCAAAAATAACATGTGCTTAAAAAAACTAAGCAGAAATATCATAACTTCACGTAATATTTATCATAATAAATTCATCTTACTTACGCAGTTAAAAATGTAACCAGAACTAGAAGAAGCACTCAAGATAACATCTGTACACCTCAATTACTGAGGCGAAGGCAATTTGTGCGGCGCCATTAACATATCTAGTATCATCAGCGTGTCACGGCTGTCAACGGCTATATCATGTGATATTTTTGACCTGCTACCGATCAGGTGTCGTTTCGATTATTACGGAGCAGTGACTATGTATATTAGGAAGCGTGGTGACGAATGGGAAACAGAAGTTAATGGTGCTTAAACGAAATATGAGACTAATTATATTGACTGCTCATTCCAGAGTAGTTGGTTAGTAGAGAGAGCTGACTGATGGTAGTACGCATGCCAATATCGCATTACTTAAAAGCAACATGGTAGAGATGAATGACAGCAACCTCCATTAGAAATCCCGCTCTCCGATTGCCATCACACCTGGATAGCGTGGCAATTATGGGCGAAATATTCATTATCATCATCATATCAATGGCCAATGGAAGTCCACTGCTGGACACAGGCCTACCTAAAAAAAGGGGGAATTTCGCCCATAGTCGCCGCGCCATGTAAGCGTGTTGGCAATTGCAGAGCGATGCCTTTACAACGGGAATACTGTTGCCAATTACCGCCCTTTGCAGTTGAGCTACACTATTTTGTATATATATATATATATATACAGATATCTGTGGGTTCCGATACGCTGCCGGTATCTCACGGCAAAATATTATCCTTAATAAAATTATTGACCCTATCCGAAATTGAGAAGCCCAATTTCCACTAGTAGACTTCCGCTGGTAGGATTCAAATGTATCAGCTGTAACATCGAAAATGATGTAGTCGTCAAAGGAAAAGAAATCAATTCAAATGTAAGTTTTAAGTGTCATATGTGTTATAGTCTCTGGAATGATCTTCTGTTGAATATTAAACGATCCCTCAACAAAATGATTTTGAAAGGCTTTCTCTGTACTCTCTTTACTGATGCTGCTTCCTTAACTATATGACATATATGTATGTATTGCGTTTATTAATACATATATTTATGTAAATCTTCTTTGTATATATAATATTGTGTTCACTACTATATTTTAATTTTTTCTGTTTCGTGTAATATTTGACAGGGAGATAATGTCAACTGTATTGAGTCCGCCATATGTACATTTTGTCGTACTTTATGCCATAAAGTTCAATAAATAAACAAAATATAGATATAGCTTACTAACATTAATACGAATCGGTTTAAGACATCTTAACACGTCAGTAGTTCCCAAACATTAATGAGTTCAAACAACCAAACATTCATCCTCTCGTTCCGGTAATGAAATCTTGCTGTTGTATGAATGTTTTCATGTAACCAAAAACCACGTATCGATAGCTTATATCTCTAAAATAATGTACACGTAGATACAAAACGCGGTAAATACGTAGGCGGCGCGCACGCAGGCGACCGTATCGCGCGCACGGAATCTGCGAGCGCCATGATGTATGCGCGGGCGCAGCTACTGCGCGGCGCATATGCAAACACTGAACAATTTTTTGTATTTGCAAAATTCCATTTCCCTGGTTGATGTATCACTTGTGATATGATCTATTGTTACTTTATGGTGTCTAAGTTACGGTTTTAGTGCAGAAATATGGACTGCATCAGATAAATATGTTTTACTGGCATGCAAGCTTGCAGCTTTGCCGTAGCTTATAGATTCGTGTTACTAGGATACGAAGATTTTCTTAGCGCGTCGTTAATCTGAAAATAATATCATGTCACATTTATCTGGAAATAATAATATTAAATTAAATCTATAATTTAATCGCGTCTCTCTTATTTATTAGAAAAGTTTGAGTAAATATATAACTAATTATTATATTTATAGGTTATATTAAAAGACATTTTAAAATAATTTTAAAGAACATGACACAAAATTATCCTTGGCAATATATGAAAACGTTGCTAGGAGATTTTTAAAGAAAAGTTAATTGATTAGCCGTGTGGTACCGCTATATCAGAATAGTACCTTCCCTGATACCTGATGTTAAGAAAATCGGCAGAGTTACCGGAACCGACAGATGAACAGGTCGCATTCCCTTCACAAAGTTTCGCCCAGCGATTACCTCCATACGGGGAAAATATGGGCAAATTCCCTCCCATTCCCCAAAAGCCTATATCCAGCAGTGAACGTTTTACGGCTGCTTTGATGATGATGTTGAATTGATTGCACACAGTTACAAGCAAACTTAAGTGGAAACACAGTAAAAAATTGTGTTCAAATAAATCCACAAGGGAAGCGTGACATTTGAGTGTCGCCGGCGTAGGCGGCGCGCGCACGGCCGACTATCACGCGCGGGATCGCGGCGGCGCGCGCTGCTGCACCCGGCGACTGCGGTGTCTGTGGGCGATGCAATTGCACGCGGACATTGAAAACAAAACACCCATAGCATACTATTAGTATACTATGGCATCGAGAACCCCTCTGATAGCATAACTTCAATAAATACCTGAAGACCATTCGCCTTCTCACTGGCAATCAACAATCCCAGGCACTATATACACTTGTAGAGCAGTACACCGGACTCACTTGATGTTCTCAATGATGACAACTCGAGTCAAGATCCGGTCTCACAGTCTCCTGGTCACGCTCCATCTCCCCGACTCCTGTGGGAGCGGCTTCAACAAGCGGCCTCGATTGCACTGGAATAGACATCCCACCTGCCATTATGTTCTTCGAGAATGTCAAACTTATACTTGTTTTATGTTTGACCCTACAAAGTAGTAATCCTAAAAAGCAACAGATGGCGCTGCCGAAGAAATGAATTCTAGATGGCGCTGCTCAGATTTTTATGAATTTGGTTAGGTGTGGAGGATTGTTATTACATAATATTCCCCTCTGAGATAGTGCATACTGGCCGCTTAGTGCGGATCGGCGCATCCTACCTCTTTGAGCTCGCCGCTCGCCCTCGCAGGGGGTAATGGTAAGGGAAAAGCACAGGCATAGGACCTGGACTCTTTCCCGGATAATGCTGGAACTGACGTTAGAGTCAGCCAGCATTAAATATGTCCGAAAAAAACCCATTCATATATATTAGGAGAAGTACCTTTAATTAAAAATTTAAATGTACCTTCGAGTACATTTAGTTATGGGAATAAAAGTCCAGAATCAACTGAAATTATCAGAAAGCCTATAGCGTATCCGACATTCGTTTCGCAGCTTTAGACGGATAATCATCAATGTGTATAACATATTAAGGCTGGACCGCTTCAAGTAAGCGCCGATCGGAGTTCCGGACGGCAGATAGCCGCGCGCGAGAGGCATTACATCAAAGCAATGCACGCGGTATCACGCGACAATCTGTCTCCAACTGGTTCTAAAACTATCACTCCGTTTTTCATTTAAACTATCCTTATTTAAAACTAAACTGATGGCCCATTTGGTTATTCTTTATTGTGAGTTAAGAGTCAAAAGTTCCATGCCCACCCAGGACACGTTTATATCATGCATATTTATATTTGTGTCTGGGTGTTAAATTCGTTTATGATAACGGTCTCTTAATTATAAAACAAAGTTATATGCGGCATTTGTTATCAAAAATATTAAATACCTTGTTATAATTACCCAGACAAAGAACAATGATAAATATCGAAAGTTCTTAGTTCGTGCGTACACTACCAAATACGTTATAATACTAAGGCCCGTCAAAGTCAAATATGTCTTCAAATTGTCAAAACGAGAGGGTTTGAATCCCACCCAGGGCAAATATGTATTTATGTGATGTTATTTGTGTTTGATCTGTGTCTGGGTGTTAAATATATATATTTAAGCAGCATATTTGTGATTCCTCTGTTGTCTGATGTCCGTTACACAATTGCTTTAAGCGACTTATCACGGCGTCAGGTCAACGTATGAGATGTTGTGGGAATTTACTTATAAGTATCGATTTGCTTATTAAGCAGTATTAAACAAATTACCGATGACCCTGATAACCTTATGGTGTTTTTTTTATTAGATCAGGTCGACAAACAAGCATACAGTGTCGCTGTAGTCTATAGACGCTCCTAATATCACAAGGATATCATTTGCGCGTTGCCAACCTTGAGACTTGAGGATATTATGTCACATTACCCAGTAAATTCACTGCCTCTCTCTCACCCTGGAGACGAAAACACAGCAATGTGAACGCTGCTATTTGGCGGTAGAAATATGTGATAGCGAGGTACCAATGTAGACGACCTTTTGTTTTTTTTTGATGATGCCATGATGATTGCCAACTCGCTTGCCCAGCGCGGTAACTATGGGTCAAATTCCCCTTTTCTTAGGGAGGCCAGGAGGAGCCAGGAGGTCCAGCAGTGGATTTTCAATGGCTGTAATAATGATGATAATGAAGAGCATGGTGTTGTCATATGAAATAAAATATACATAAAACAGTTTTAAAGGTAAAAGTTTGGGAATGACTACAGCGAGGTGATCGTGCGGCGCGCGCGGCGACCGGCGGCTATGCGCGGCTTTAGATGGCAGATACGACTAATGCGTCCTTTAGGCTGAGCAGTGATTAAATTGTTCAATTAGGATTATTAAAGTAAATAGCGAACACAGTAGGCAGCAACTGAAAATTCAATGTGAGCTTAGCTTTATCTTTATGATTTCGATTTGCCATGCGTTTATAATAATAATAAATATTTATTTCTAACGATATTGCAATTTACAAATTGAAGATTATAACTATAAATACATACATGTATGCACGTATTTATCCACTCACACATATACAAATTATTATGTATACATTTACATACCCACATACACCAATTAAACATTGCAAATCATTGGCGCAAGGGTAGTAAAATATATGATTTCTAATTCACCAATCTCTAGCCTAAAGTTCGGTAAATAATTATGAGATTATTTCAATATGCAGTCCTACGGTATTTGTTATACTAACTGCCCTACTTTTAAATCGACAAAGTATCTAATTTTAGTCAAAACTTTTCATTCGACTTACACACAAATTATATTTTTTCAAACAATATTTTTTCAGTTTAATCTGATTGTAGACAAGCTCCTTAAAAACAGACAGAAATGAACACTTCTAGCCCACTGAGTTATTATACGACAAGGTTTTACACTCAAATTGCTTGGCAGACTGATGATCCCTCCAGAAACTAAAATCCAGAAGATAATAACAACAATAAAAATATTACTAAAGCGATATTCAGGGATTTTTAATTGAGTAGTAGAGAAAATACATCAATAAATTCGCACAGGATCTCATATATTGGACCTGACTCCAAAAATATGTAAAAGCACTTGAATATGAGACAACAGAAGAATTACAAATATATTATAGATTAATTCGTTTACATACCAGTCGGAAACAGAACAAACACAAATGTGTAACAAGAAATAGGTTCTCCTGGATGCTGGGTGCTCCTGCTCCTAGGCCCGATGGTACAAATGATAGTGATCCTATCTTGTGCGCCAAGGGTCGGAGTTTGATTCCCGCCCAAAGCCAATATTTATATGCTGATATTTGTGTTTATTCTGTGTCTGGGTGTTTATTATATATATTTATGTATTATATTTGTGATTCCTCTGTTATCTGGCGTCCGTAACAAGTGCTTTAAGTGACTTACTCGGTACCAGGGTATGAGATGTTGTACGTATTTTTTATTTATTATTATTATAGGTCCGACCACGACCGAATGCGCCAGTGGTCCCATCAAAGTTTTGCTTCAGATATCTGTTTAGCATGTAGGCTATACTTAATAAATGATGCGAACGTCTCCAAGGGCGAGCCCTTCTGTATACTGGCACTTCTTATTAATCCTAGTTGAGAGGTACGTCTAATGCCGTCGCAGGTTACGTACCATGGCTAACTCGTCCCATTAACATAATAAGAAGCTGTGAGTGTACAGTAGCTTAGTTTTTGAGCGATTCGAATCCTTTTTAATACCTAAAACGCTTTTTTTCGTACATTTTTTTGTTTAGTAGGACGGGCCCAATAGCGAAGATGGTAGTGGTACTCTCTTGGGCGCCAAAGGTGCGATCCCCACCCAGGACAAATATTTATATGATGTGGGTGTTGAATATATGTTTTTAAGTATTATATTTGTGATTCTTCTGTTGTCTGAGGTCCACAACACTAAGCGATTTAAGCGACATATATGGGAGTATCTTATCTCTTATTTGAGATGTAGAGTGGAAAACATCTGAATTATTTTATAACATGTTTAATAGAGTAAGACTGATGTAAAAAATAGCAAGATGTTTGTTATTCATTTTAATATTCTAATTTGCTTGCTTTTCTTATAAAATGATGTTCAGTCTCAAGAAAAGGATGCCAATAAAAACATATGACGTACATGCCATATCGCGTTTATGCGCGTGAATGAGATGACGATATATTCTCAACTCAACCCTATCGATGATTTCCTACTATCTGTATAAAAATTGCTATTTAATTTCATGTAAAATTTTAAAATTGAAATCTATTTATGCGGCTTTAATTTTTTATTGTATCTCGCTTGCTATTATAAAAACTTTATTTATTTGAATAATACAGTGAACGCAAATAAGCTCTAACACTTTGTACTTCCATTAAGAACCCACAGTCCATTTAGAAACTTGAGACTATTTCCTAAAAGTGTTCAAAGCAAAAATAAAGGTTATATCCGCTATCATTTCTTGCAGTTTATTTTTATTTGCTTATGTGATGATCCTGTTATAAATTTGTTTTAGAACATGTCTCATGGCAGTCTTAAAACGTCCACTGTTGAACATAGGCTTCCCCATGAAAAGGGGAATTTGCCCAAAATTGCCTCGCTGGGTAAGGCAAGCGGTAAGCTCAGTCGCCTTTTACGACACCTAGTACATGGGGAGGTACTATTCTACTCTACCAGAATCTCACGGCCAAACTCCACTAGGACATGTATGGTGCCGGCAAATTAATTGAGACTAAATCTAGGATCCAATCCAATGCTATATCTCTTTAAACCTTTGTGACATGATCGTCGTTCACGCCTATCTCTTTTGTTTACGACACTATTCATAAAGTTAAACCAGTGTCCAGATATCCAGAGCAAACTGTGTGTGACGACATTACTTAAATAAATATTGTCGTTTCATATTTCAATTTGCTGATTGAATGTTTTGTTTGCTATATCTCTCTATAACATCTTGTATACTACCATTATATTCTCAGTTCTAATATCACTATGTCCTGCTTCTAATTTACCTTTAATGTTACTTATCTAGATGCATTTACGGAACTAGATTCTATCTGAAATATTTGAAAGCAACATTTTGAAACAATTCAATGAACAAAACATTTCGAAACTATTGTTTACATTTATTTAAATCCAGTCATCGTGAATTTAAACTAAAAGCTATGCGGTACCGGCAGAGTAATATAGTACCTCTGGTACCGTTAGGTACGAATGAAGTACATGAACCGACAAATAGATATCGATTCGAAGCAGCGTCGAGTTTGAGCATTCGCGAGGCGATTGCCCAACGCGGTAATTATGCGTGAAATTGCCCCTTTCTTGGGGAGGCCTGTGTCCAGCAGTATACGATCAACGGCAACTGTGTTGATGAAGACCTTCAAGATCATATTTGTAATCCTGAGATTTTTAAATGTTTCACGAGTCATACAACGCGAACGTTGGCGCTTTATTTCATTGTTTCACAAAAATATTGTTTGAATTAGGTATCTGTATTCATGGAACTATTGTTGTTATTTCCCATTTCCATGGCAGCAGCTAATTTTTTTAATTGAAACCAGCCAAAGTGTGTGTCGTTATCTCATAAACAAAATCGATTAGGTTTTATGTCAATTACAATAAAAGTATATTGAAACCAATACAAAATGTAATCTATTTTGTGATAAATTTACAATTATTGTAATACATTTTTAAGATCAATGTGTAGCATATTAACCTTAACTCTTTTCAATAGCGTCAATTTAAAAACCCTTTTTAAAGTCTCCAACTAGTATAATTAAATAAACGTTAATGGTGTCATATTTCACAGGTATTGACGTATTGCAGGCAGTCATTTTGTTATTTGCTTAAGGCTCTATTGTTAGGTGTATTGACTTGGTTAAGTGGAGTGTTTGGGCTTGAGTTTCATTCAGGGTGAGATGATAAATCCTGCACAAATGTATGTATCTTAGGTTTTTATTCAAATTTTGTGTCTAAAATGTAGTTTATTTTTGTCAGTCTCTCATCTCATCTCTTTCTCATCTCACACAAAGTAAACCCAAGAAGATATGGAAATACCAAAAAATTTAGTCTCTTTACCCCCATTCATGAGAAGATCCATTAACGAACTGAAGTTATCGACATAGCCCCACGTATTTCCAAGTTGATAAGACTATGGGTAGGCCACATTGCTTGTTAAACAGACTGTGATAGAACCTCTGGTTGCGGAGTCCCAGCAGTCGACGGATCACAGCTTCTTCTTTTAATTAAACGATTTTATATTACCTACCTCTATCAGGTTACTTAGTTATAGGAGTGAAGGTATCAGTTATATGAGATAGAGAGTGCAGCTTCATGACTTGGATGCATTTAAACTATGCTGTTTCGAAGGGTTATATCGCCATCTGGTATTTAGGTATTTTTTTACCTCTGTTCTTTTTCTATTTGCATTAACTAATACAAGTTATTCTCTTACACTCTATATTAAGTGAGGTAGACTTAGGTAGACTTCATCGCCGTATGTATAAATAGTGTGCGCCGCATTGCTGTGTTTCAGTTTGAAGGGTGAGTCAGAGAGCCAGTGGAGTTACTAGGTTTTGTGACAAAATATCTTGAAGTCACAAGGTTAGCAACGCGCTATCGTTATTTGTTGACCTGGTGTAATAAAAAAAGGAGCTGGACCCTGATGACATGACAAGATTGTAATCAGCTGGTTTATCGTACGGTACTAGCTTTCTGACACAATAAAATTATTTGATAACGTGGTGTATTTGAATTTTTTATTCATAGGGGTTGGCCTGCGTACAGATCACACTTATGATAGAGTTTTATTAAATTGACGAGCCCGATGGCGTAGATGGTAGAGATCCTATCTTATGCATAAAGATCGAGGGTTCAATCCCCACCCAGGATAAATATTTATATGGTGGATTTGTTCGGGAACAAAGACAAAGTAATAAAATTGTGTTGCTTTGTGAAGACAACGATTTTAATGTGAATATCACCTGTTCAGGTTAAGAAACGAAGATTAAAGTATGTTATTTCGATAATAAATTCTCTTTTAAAAATCAGATAATTAATTTCCAATATGTCACTCTTTTACTCGTGTCTCTGTTTAAAATAACTATATTATCTTTACATTTATAGGATGAATATTTGTTTTTGTCTCTGTGTCTGGGTGTTAACGTATTTAAATATCATATTTGTTGGTCATTCCTCTTGTTTCTGATCTATCCATAACCCAAGTTCTTTAAGCGACCTATCTCGGAATCAGTTCGGAATATGAGATGTAGTGTGAATTTATTATTATTTTCATTGATTAAAACCTCTATTAAACAAATTCAATCGACAATACATGTGGCGGAGACTTTTTGAAATCAAGGCACGACCATAACCGACGCCGCAAGAATATTTATGAACGCATACCATAAATACCGGAGCATTAATACTATTTCCATTAATGAAGAGTCTATATGCAAATGAGCCGACACTCGCCCACCGAGGGTGGCACAGACAGACGTACCGCTTCATATATTGAAATATGAAGATATGTTTTGATTACCCCTCCGGCTGCATATTACTTTAATAAATGTTATTTTGCATCTGAATAATGCTGTTTTGTAAAAATATACCTAACGCTCGATGAAAGTTAAATTGGTCAAAACAGGGACATGATTTTCGAATATGAATCATCATAGTCATATCAGCCATTGGAAGTCCACTGTTGGATCTATGCCTTCGCAAGACACGGGGAATTTTGCCCATAATTGTCACACTAGGCAGGCATGTTGGCAATGGCACAACGCAGCTTTCGCGACGGGGATGCTGCAGCTCATCCCTCTGCATTTGAGCTATATTGTTTCTGATATACCGCCACCTGTCGGTTCTGGTACCTTAGTCGCCTCTTACGACATCTGGTACAAGGGGAGGTACTAATAAAAACAATTATCTATTAATGCTGTTCTATGTTTGCGCGAGAAAAATAATATTTTGAAGTTACAGTTAGGAATGGTCAGCGGCGTTCTACTTCGCGCAGGTGTTGAAGTATGTTCAAAGTAAAATGTTGTAATAAATTAGTTTGAAGTCGGTTACACGCACAAATCAGCGCATGCCACATTTTCTCAACCAGTTGCATGAACGTAAGTTGTAATTATACTAAAGACATTGACAGGCCAGATGGTGCAGATGGTGGTGATCTTATCAGTTCAATATGTATAAGATGTTGTGGGAATTTATTTACTTAATTTTTAGGTCGGGCGGTATTATTTTACCGGCAGTGTGAAATAGTACAATTTAATTTAGGGATTCAAAGATAGTATGAAACTTTCCTGTCTTTGGAGTTACTCGAATGAAACAAGTGTAACATATACTATTCAAAAACCTTTTCTAAGCGAGGAGTGTAACTTAATGAGAGTAATACCACGGGACGCTGCTAATTCACCTACAATGCTGAGTTGGGGTAGTCGGGTCGGAGGATCGTAAGACAGTTTCAAAGTAGCGACATTGTAAGAACTCCGAATAGTTTTATCACATCAATAAATCTAGACCTCCGCTGAGAACTATAAAACCCATAAATTTAATAGGCGACTTATTCAATGCATAAATGAATACACACGACGAAGTTGTTAGTCGTGTCGTGATTGTTACTGCGCACACGTCGTTGTTACATCAAGTAAAAATTTCTACACCGGCGGTACCGGCAGAGTAGAATAGTACCATTCCTGTACCAGGCGTCGTAAGAGGCGATTAAGGTACCAGACCCGAGAGATGGCGGTATATCCATACGTTACAGTGTAGCTCAAATGCACTGGGCAGGAATGAGCAGTAGCATTCCAGACGTAAAGCTACGCTCCGCGATTACCAACACGCTTGTCCATTACGGCGATTATGGGCAAAATTCCCACTTCTTTGGGAAGGCATTGCATTTAAGCTACACCTTGGTACCTTGGCCGCCTCTTACCACACCTGGTACAGAAAGAGGTACTATATTACTCTGCTGGTACCTCACGTACAAATACTTAAATACATATATTTAACACTCAGAAGCAGAACTGAAATAAATGTTAACCAATTAAATATTTGTCCTGAATCGGACCTTTAGAACGAAATGGGAACACTACCGAGTAGCAATATCCAGCTTTTCGATATCGCCACATACATTAAGAAAAGCGCACCGTGTATTTATTAAGCTTAGAATGTAATTCAAAGTAAAGCGGTGTTTACGAAAGTGGTTAAAAAGCTGTCTGTATAAGAATCTATAAATTAAAAACTAATTATCTTCCCTACCATATCGGGGCCCGAACAGGATACCAATTACGTAAAGATGACTCGTATTTTAACGGATGTAATGAACAATTTGTTTCAACAAAATCCAATTTCTGTCGCAACACGCTATTTTGCATTTAATCTACTGCATTGGAAACGTTAAATGTAACATTGTATCTCGAGCAAAAACTGTATTAAGGTGTGGTGCCATTACAGCGAACGGACGTCGTAATAAAACGCAGGGTTGACTTCCAGTGAAACCGTTCCCTCGCAGACGGTTGAGGCGGACGAGAGGGCGGTTTGCCGTCTCCATCTACCCTCCCACATTGCAGAAAGTCCAAGCGAGGACATACTACATGTGTGTGGAACTTTTGCCCAATGTAATCCCAGACCGACGCTTCGCACATGGGAACGCTGCTCATTCCCGCCCATTTAAGCTACGCTGTTCTATTTGGATATACCGCCATTTGGCGGTGTATTCCTCAGTCATGCCTTTTTCTTCCTCTTGACAATACACGTATTCTTTCTACGCTGCGTCTATAATAGATTATCTTGGACAAAAATGGATTCTTGGTATATGACGCAGAGATGATGCTACAAAAACAAATCGTGATGGATGCCTCAATGCCGTGTTCCTACTTCTGGCAAATTTAGTACGAAGATCCGTGTCTGACACACAACTACGTGCTCGCGGTAGACGTGCGTCAATGCGTCACTCGAATGTGATGTTATACGAGACGCTGGCGATCACTGCGTCATGAGAGTATAATATCATAGATAGACCCATTAGATTTTTCATATCCATCAACGACTCCTTACATACTGTCGGATTTAACACTGCAGCTGGCTGATTTTATTAGAAAGCAATCAAATTGGGGCCGCGGTGCCGTGAGGTACCGGCCGAGTAGAATAGTACCTCCCCGTGTACCAGGAGTTGTAAGAGGTGACTAAGGTACCAGAACTAACTGATGGTTTTATCCATCAGAAGCAATACAGCTCAAATGCAAAGTGCGGTTATGAGCAGCAGCATTCCCATCACCAAAACTGCGCTCTACGATTGCTTGACACGTGCGGTAATTATGGGTGATATTCCCCCTTTCTCGGGGACTTTCAATAGTTGGTATGATGATGATGACTAATCAAATTGCATAGAAAACATCTTTGGCGACTTCGGTTAGCTTTTTTATACCACAAAGGTAGCAAAGCAGAATGCAACCCGCTTAATGGTAGACGTTACAACGAGGCATCGCTCATGCCATACGTATGCTGCGATTCCATAAAGTAGCCGTTGGCATCGTGTCAAATAAAATTCTCAGAACTAATCCAATTGTACAACTTGTGAGTGCTATGAGGCTTATGAGGACTACCGAATCTATATTACTCTTATCTATGTCAACGATGTAATTAAAAGCAATGATATACATATCATCACATCATCATCGTCCACTACTAGACCCAGGCCTTCCTAAGAAAAGAATTTTTTTGCCAATAATGGTCACGTTGCATCTTCGCTTCGTGAATTCTGCAGATCATCCCCGCCCTGTTGCATTTAAGCTTTCCTGTTTGGAATATATACCTGTCTGTTCCGGAACCATAGTCGACACTTACGACGTCTTTTACGGTACAAAAAAATACAATACGGGCCTGATGGCGCAGATGGTAGTGAACTAAAGGTCGAAGGTTCGATCTCCACCCAGAACAAGTATTAATAAGATAATATGTGTGTTTGTTCTGTGTCTCGGTTTTTTAAAATATCTATTTTAGTATAATATTTGTGATTCCTCTGTTGTCTTACACCCGTTACACATGTAATTCAAGAGACTTATTTTAGTATCGGTTCAATGTATTGAGATGTTTCCTATCAGGGTAGGCAGAGATTATGGATCTCCACTTGATACGATATTTGGGCATACCTTTCTCGCTTCCCTTACTCGCATTAGCCCTTTCATACACGCCCGTTTATTCTAGGTACTTCTGACCTGACCCTTCTTTAATACCTCTTCTACCTTGTTAAGATATGTTCGCCTCGGTTTTTCTATACCAACTCTTCCATTCACTTCTTCTCTATATATTTGTGCAGTCATTCTACTCTCATCCATTTTTTCTACATGTCCAAACCATCTCAACATTCCTTTCTCTTTTGTTGTCACAACATCATCTATTACACCACATCGATAATTGTTTAAAATTGTTTTAAACGTCGTCCATCTCCGCTTCAGTGTGACCGCGACCTAAGTCTATCTCCCTATATTATCTTAACCGTATCATTTGATTACTCCGTCCTTACAACCTTGTGATCCGGTTAATACCTTGGAATTATGCGCACATGATACAGTGCGCGTTTTAAACCGCGCAAGGATCGGCAAGTCAATTCTAATTTTATCTTCATGTCTGTGAAGTGTGTGCCTTTGATTGTTGTTTGAGAGAATTAAAATATTTGTAATTAAAGTTTTATATTGATCTTGTGTCTTTCTTGTGTCAATATGGCGGTAGATAAAACTTTTATTGCGACAATTCGTTGAGCGACTATTTGTAAATAAATGCGAATGATTTTAGTTGTTTTTGATTTAGGTGTATTGTTAACCATTTGACAGTAATCGTTACCGCAGCCTATAGACGCTCATATTATCACAAGCCATCCGGGTGACTTGTAGATACTATTACCCTGTAATTTCACTACCTCTTTCAACCTTTAAACCCGAACACAATACTGCTGTGTGCCTGTAGAAATAGGTGAGAGTAAGGTCCCAAATTATTTGACATTTGTATAATGTCTATCTCATGAAAAACATTATTAATGCATCAATCAATTGGATAATTTTTACAATCAAATGATATGAAATTTCGGTATATTCAAATAGAATTACATCTTTAAGTCGGATAAAAATATGCAATTGACGGAAAAGATCCAACTTTTTATGAATATCTGGCTGAGATCTCTCTTGAATTAGTTATGCATAGAAAAGATAATGCTTGGGTTAGTTTTTACGACTTAAGAAGCATGCCCTTAACAGGTTTGAAGATAACATATAATACATATATATATGATATATATCATATCATATATACATTATTCATATATATTTTTTCATATTTTGTGAAATGTTTTTCATAAAATATACAGCTTTTCAGCTGTCTACTTTTGTATTGAGATATTGGCCGGGCCGGTAGCGCAGATGGCAGTAATCCCATATTGTGCTCCAAACCTTTGGTTCAATTACCATCCAGAGCAAGTATACAATTATTAAATCTCCACGTAACACGAGTGCTTACAGCGACTTATCTCGAAGTCAGATCATCGAATGATATATATATATTTCTTGCAGACGAATCAAAGCACCAATTTTTAGCTTGTTTTATAAGCCTTACAAAATTGCTTGAGCATTCGATAAAGCAATCGAACAGCCTATTTACATATAAATCCATGCTGCAGGTTCGCCAGGCGCTGCTAGATGCCACCTCTAGCGGCATTACATAAATCTCTGCCGTCAATTACAGCCCATATCGTATGTAAGATGCAAATGAATTCACTATATCATATTGTTCGTTTATTGCAAATAAAATAATTACCCGCTAGATTATCTGAGGGTTTTGTAAGCAAACAATTTATCTGCTCGCTTTGGGAAATTAATTTTATCCTTCACTTCCTTATTACTTAAGAGCCTTTACAAGAGTTCTATGTACAATTTATGGGCTCGATAAGACCATGAATTATATATTGTAGGTATCAAACGTCTCTTTGTAAGGGCTTAGGTATTGTAATATCTATACTAATATTATAAAGCCGAAGAGTTTGTTTGTTTGTTCAGGAACCGTTGGTCCGATTTGAAACATTATTTTGTCAAATCGGATGTGTTGTATAGAGAGATCGATTGGTTCATTTAAAAAGAAAGGCTAGTTATAATATACTTAATAAAAAATAATAAAAAAAACCTGAATGTCACTATACCCCCCAAAGTCACTACCTATACCCGTCAAAGTCACTATTCCCCCCGAAGTCCCTTTTCCAAGCGGACGAACTCGCGAGCACTGCTAGTATAAAATGAATTGACACAAGTTATCTACATATATAATTAAATTGTCATTTGAAGATATTATGTCGCATTACCCAGTAATTACATTGCATCTCTCACCCTTCAAACCGTAACACAGCAAAGCGAACACTGCTATTTAGCGGTAGAAGTAGATAAGAATGAGGTATCTACACAGGCGACCTTTGTATGCGGTCTACCTCTTGTCTATCTAATATGCATTCATAATTCTTGTTTTAGTCTAGTTCTTGTTTTTAATATGCACAATATATAACGGCATCATCACAATAGCTTCATCTGCATGTGAGAGAAGTACTAGGCTGGCAGACGATGGTAGACTAGCGCCTGCTAAGAAAAGCTTTGAGACCCTCATACCTCAAATATATGTAAAGAAATATATGTAGAGGAATATATTTCTTTAATTTATATATGCGCGCGCACCGTTAGCGTGTCGCGTCAATCGAGCTGCCATTGACAAAGACAAACATATGTTTTATTCACAAAATGTTATTAATATTTTCTTTTAGATTAATTAATTAATATTAAGTTGTAAAAATCGAGAGGTAATAATTATAAACTTTAAATGTCGTTTCTTTATTTACAGGTAAGATTTTTGGTTAGTTGTGTAAATATCGTATGATTGTGTGATATCTACTCGATATACTCAAATAAAATTGCTATCTTTATTTACAGAGAAACAAATTGGAGTTTTATTTTACTTCTGAGATTTAATTACAATTAATTGTCTTATATATATCTACCTATAAATACCTATATATATACCTATTTATATACAAATGTACCTTACCATAAGTTCCGAAACGGTCGACATACGCCGTTCAAAATAAACCACACAGCCCGTGCCTTAGGTACGGACTAGAGAAAATATGAACCCCATCTTTATTTTATGAAGACAAATAAATAAGGTGAGACGATAAAAATAAGGGCTTGTTAAAATTTTACGTTCGCTCTTTATGGTTCAAATAATTCCGTATTTATACGCGCATACATTTGTAGTTTATATGTTAAAATTATTAAAGTTTAAATATTACGCGTTTCTCACCAGCGCTGCAGCATCGCGGCCTGCCGATAGCTTTATAGGTATATATTTATTTTTTCTTGAAGCCCGCACTCGCTGCCTCCCGCAGGATCGCATAAAAATCTGTATCTTTTTAATTAACTTTGTTTATAACGCGCTTTTTATTGCGTGCAACCTGGTTCCACGCAAATGCCAGACCTTATGTGAACGTATTGTTTCTGGCGTCCATATCAATTTGCCGAAGTCAGTAGACACTCCGATTTGTCCGACAGCCGATCACCGCCAATATAAACAAAATATAAATAAATTGAGTCTCTATTTTTTCTTACTTACTCCCATCTACAAGTGAAAACAGAATCAAAATGATTTTTCTCCTGTATATTATTACCGTAACAATATTTATATCAATTTAGTTTATCTTTTATTAGTTTCTTTAATCGATTCGGTTCCATCACAAAGCGGAATAACTAATACTAAGTACTGACTAGCAATTCCATATGAGTCGACTCCAAGTAACTGACAGGCCCGATGGCGCTAGTAGTAGTTCCTATCTTGTGCGCCGAGGGTTGTGTGTTTTATGATGATATTGTTTTAAAAAAAATCTGAAATGTTCAGGGCTGGGATGGGTAACAGCTTTCTCGTCGCGAAAGCTGCACTCTGACATTGCCAACACGCTTGCCCAGCGCGGCAATTATGGACAACAAACCCCCTTTTTTGGGAAGGCCTATGTCCAACAGAGGACTTCTAATGGCTGGTATGATGATGATATAGCTCTTAACTGTCTTGGAAAATTACCAGGCCATTTTGAGTTCCAGGGAGTATTTTAACAAGAAACCCAAACAGTATCATGCCGTGTTTCCATTGTACACATACAAGATAAAATTGGAATTGGGAAAGCAACATTTCATCGAATCTTTAATAACTATAGTTACGAATTAAGTGCCGTTAAAATTGTGGACATTATTGCTTAGATTACACCACGTCATTACCTCGTTGACTGCTCCTCAAAGATTGGCAAGATTAATAGCGTGATAAAAATAATTACTCTCATTAGCATTACTTGAGGAAAGACTCGCAGTATTTCAAAGCAAAGTACACCGTTTTGGTGCGCCGTAAAAGCGGTAATTTACCGCGCGTTAAGGTACCCAAATTTTGAGATACCATATCAACCTTAAGAATCGGCTGGACATCGGCCTCCCCAAGGAAGGGGGAATTTTGCCTATTATTGCCGCGCTGGGTAAGCTTGATGGCAATCGCAGAGCGCAGTTTTCGCGGTGGGAATGCCCGCCCTGTGCATTTGTGCTACACTGATCCAGATGGATATACCACCACCTGTCGGTTCTGGGACCTTAGTCACGCCTTACGACACCTGATATAGAGGAAAGTACTATTCTACTCTGCCGATTCCTCATTTCATTTCAAGATATTTTGGGGTAATGCTGAACAAAGCGTTGAAGTTCTTTTCACAGGATTTATATTTATGTATTACTAAGCCATCATATTAGACGCTCGTATCACACTGATTTCACTACGCGTTTCCAACCTTGTATCTTGAAGTCATTACCCAGTAATTTCACTGCCTGTAATGTAAACACTGCTGTTTGAATGTAAAAATAGACGATTAAAAAAAAATTGCTTCTGATTTTTAGATTTTTGCAAACACCCAGACCCCGACACAAAGGTCCACTTCTAATATTAATATTATTATTATTATATGAGCAGGTCTTTATTTCTGCATATCCAGCAAAACTGGATTGACAATTAATAAAGACCCAAATGCAAAGGTTATGACATCAAACCGGTTTCTTCACACCTTCCGCGCAAAAACACAACCACCGGAAACGGATATTTAATACAAGCCGTTAACATGAAACAAAATGGCGCCAAGTAGGCCGTGCGACCGCTGTAACTGGAGACGCACCGACAGACAGACGGACAGCCGCGGAGCGTGAAAGTGACGGGTAGTGTTACCCGGGTCAAATGTTGGATATTTTGTTGTTTCTAATTTTATTGTGTTATAATTATTACACGCGCCATGTTCTGTTCGTATCTGATCGTTTACATGTCAGACCTCAGCATTCAAAATACGTTAACATAAAAATATAACTAGCTAGATAAGGATCAACTAGCTGGCGTACCATGCCTCAGTGCCATGTCAGATATGTCCAAAGACAGATATACTGCAACTGTATATCTATTCCGTGGGGTACCGGCGGAGTAGAAGTACCTTACCCTATGACCTGCTGTTCACGTGACTGATGTACAAGAACAGACAGATGACGGTATGATCACCAGTCATTATCCTCATCATCATTACAGCCATTAGAAGTCCACTGTTAGGCATAGGCTTTTCCAAGAAAAGGGGAATTTTGCCCTTAATTGCCGCGCTGGGCAAGCATGTTGGCAATAGCAGAGTGCAGCTTCCGCGACGGGATTGCTGCTGCTTATCCTCTCTCTGCGCAATTGAGCTACACAATGTCGGATGAATATACCACCATCTGTCAGTTTTGGTAACTTAGTCGCCTCTTACACCTGGTAATGAGGGAGGTATTATTTTTCTCCAATGGTACCTCATGGAACACAGCTACAGTATCGAAGCATGGTACGCCAACTAGTTGAATATAATTTTGTCAGCAAGATTCACAAGACAACATATATTTTTAATGCCGCTAAGTATATCCTCGAAACAATGTAGCTCAAATTCAATAGGCCAGTGCCTAGAGCTGCAGCTTTGATAAAATTCCTCTCTTGTTTGGGAACGCCTAACGAACCAGTAGAATACAGCTGCTACAGCGGTCGTGGTGATATTCAACTGACAGCATAGCTCAAATGCTGCGTTGGGCAGCAATAACCCCGTCTCGTCTAGTTATCTAGTACTTGTCTAGAAGAATAGTACCCCTCTCTGTACCAGGTATCGTAAGAGGTGACTAAGGCACCAGAGCAGGCAGATGTTGGTATATCCATCCAAATCTGTGTAGCTCAATTGCAACAGCCCGGGGATGGGCAGCAGCATTCGCGTCAGGAAACTACGCTCTGCGGTTACCACGCTTGCCCAGCGGGACAATTATGGGCAAATTCCCCCCTTTTTGGGGAGGCTTATGTCCAGCAGTGGATGTTTTACGGCTCCGTCTCCCAAATCACAGGGAATTAAATAATTTGAAATTATAATAAATCCATAGCACAATACCCTGTAACGACCCTATTGCAAAACTACGATGGACATATGGTAGTGATACCGTGTGTGTCAAGGGTAGTGGGTTCGATCCCATAGCTAAAAAGGTTTATATGATATTCTATTGTGTTTTATTTGTGTCGTGATGTTAAATATGTATTTAAGCAATGTATTTCATCTATTGTCTGTCTGGTACACAGTGCTTTAAGTGACTTATCTCAGAGTCAAGTCAATGTACAAGATATCTCGTGAATAAATGAAAACTACGGAAGGCCTATAAGTATATAATGGAAGCCTTACGGTTAAAACAACGAAGTTGACAATCTTATCTGCTATGTATTTAAATAATAAATAACTAAAACTATATTTTACAAGAGGTAGATGTCTTACAAATGTCTACATTAGTACCTCACTTTCACCTATTTCTACCACCAAAGAGTGTTCACATTGCTGTGTTCCGGCTTGAAAAGTGTGAGAGGCTGGGAAATTACTGGGTAAATGTGACAGTATATTTTCAGTCCACGCGGTTAGCGACACGCTAGTGATATCTTTGTGATGGCAAAAGCGGACCATATGATTGTTTGTTGATAAACAAATAAAATTCTTCAGAATAAAAAAAAACCTACAATATTGTCATTTTTAATAAATACAAATACGAGAAATCATGAAAACTACAGCTTTCACTTCAACATAAGAACACAAATACGTTTCATTATATAAATTGTCTATCTATTCTAATATAACTCAAACTATTCACAAATCAAGAGAAATCTTTGAAAAATTGTCGTGTCATCAAAGACAAACGGTCGAAATTTGCATATCGACATTTAAATATGCGATAATTTATAAATATTCCGGAAAAAATCAAATAGGTTTGATCGTGTCAATTTATTAATATATGTTAACAAGGTTTGCGTACACATGTTTCTTATTAATTCGTGAGTTTGAACAGAAAATCGTTGAAAAAAGTTGACGCCCAACGACGCCGACTAAGTGTTATTGTTTTCTCCAACATCTGTGTGGTGTCTAATTTACAGGCCTTGCTAATCTTACAAATACGATGGTGTTAAAATAAGCTAAAAAAGCCTGGTACAGGGGGAGGTACTGTTCTACTCTACTACTAACTCCCGACTCTACTACTATCTACATTGATCTGACTTCGTAATAAGACGCTTTAAGCAATTGTTTCACGGACGTCTGACAACAGATTAATTACAAATAGACTAAAACACATATTCAACACTCAGACACAAGACCAACACAAATATCATCATATAAATATTTGCTCTGGATGGGAATCGAACCCACGACCCCTGGTGCACAAGATAAGATCACTACCATCTGCGCCATCGAGCCCGTCTTATATAATATGTATTTAAGTATTCCATTTGTACACATATCTATCACACAGGTGCTTTAAGCGACTTATCACGAAATCAGGTCAATAGTGTTGGATATATCATTATATTAATTGAGAAAAATTCTTAACTTGTAAGACAGCGTGGCTGACAACTTTCTCTTATTTATATCTTCTAATACTATTTTATATAGTATATGTATTTACTGCGTTTATTTATACTAATGATTAACTGCAGGATCACGCTGGACACTGGCCGCATACAACCGGTCCTATTGGAAATTACTCGGGAAGGCCTATGTCCAACAGTGGACGTCTTATGGCTGCTATGATTATCACGATGATGATTTATACTAATATGTATGTAACGTTTATCTATATTGTCTGTCGTTGTTGTCTGCTCCATTATATGTATATATATATATATATATATATATATATTCCGTGTAATAGATAATAGGAGATAGGAGCAGGAGAAGGGTCCTGGGAGATAATGCCCAAATGCATTAAGTCCGCCTTTTGTAATACTCTTTGCAATCAAATTCAATAAATAAATAGAGCATCCTGTATGCCGTGAGGTCATCATTAAATGTATTAATTATATGAAAAAAAATACTTAATCTATTATGATTCCGAGATCAACCGTCAGTGACAGACAGGGAAACGGCACGCAAGCTCAGCGGGTGACTTCACAGTGAGGATGCCACCATTATCGTAGATCTCCCCGTGCCGGTACCGCCGTTTAATGGTACCTCTTGGCGTTTATTCCAAGCCTATTAAACGCGTGTTTGATTCCAAATACACGGAAATAAATTCACTCAAATAGATTACATGCATTTACGATTATAAAGGGATGTCGGTGTCTACATTTATAAATAATCCATTTACCTCCAACTAACTGACTATGGAGGAGCGATAAAATTTAAGTTATTGTTAGTTTAAACTATATTTCAATATTCGCGCCAACTATTTATTCCGACACTAGCAGCTCGCATTTTCATCTGCATTTCCCGTTTCCATAAGGACACTGGAGAAAATATAAAGATTAGTTACTATCACATAAAATCCTACAACATCTAATACATTGACCTGACTAGGTGGTAAGTCGCTTAAAACACTTGTGTTATGAATGCCAGACAACAGAGGAATCACAAATATACTACTTAAATACATATATTTAACACCCAGATACAGAACAAACACAAAAATCAATATATAAATATTTGCCCTGGTTGGGAATCATACCCACGACCCTTGGCGCACAAGATAGAATCACTACCATCTGCGCCATCGGGCCCGTCAAATAATGTCGACTACTTTAGCTTTTTATATATTTATGATTTTTTTGGGATATGTTCTATTGCATTTGACTTATTCGTTTTGTACATAGGTACAAAAAACAAATTATTCCACGAAAGTTAACGGCGGATGCTTTTTGATAATATTATAGTCTGTAAAACTAATTATGAATGACAAAATATTAAATGTACGCTTTCAGACGCTCTTAAAACAGCCAAATAGATTTTTTTTAATTTAAACGTAAAAAACAATATATATATATATATATACATTGATAGATAAGTGACTTACAGAGTAGAACAGTAACTCCCTCTGTTCCGGGTGTCGTAAAACGCGAATGCAATAACAAAACCAACATGTATTATGACCATCAGGTGTATCTGACCTAAAATACCCTAGCACTAGCAATCTCCCCGTCTTCAAGCTACGCGCTATGATGCCGCACCTGCCCAGCATAGAAATGATAGATAAACTAGCTGACCCGACAGATATTGTCCTGTCTTACGATGACATTTCATTCAAATTGGTATAATTAATATAATATTATCGTGACGGCATGACCAAGGGATTTATAATTTTCCCTGATTTTTTGATTATTTTCTTTCACCTAGCAACCATTTCTTGACAATAAGAAACACAACAAAAGAGAAATCATGACGTTCACGCGTCATGGCGTGACCAAGGGAAATAGGGATTGATAGACCCGATGGCGCTAATAGTAGTGATCCTGTCTTGTGCACTAGGCGTCGTGGGTTCGATTCCCAGCCAGAGCAAATAATAATATGTAGATATTTGTGTTTGTTCTGTGTCTAGGTGTTAAATATATGTATTTAAGTAGTACATTTGTGATACCTCTGTTGTCTGGCATTCGTAACAAAAGTGCTTTAAGCGACTTACCACGGAGGCAGGTCAATGTATGAGCTGTTGTGGAAATTTATTATTATTATTTAAGTACGTATAAAGATTGATTTTATTGGAAATAACTATCCCACGGTCCTCCTACGGTAAACAATGAAGATTATATTTCCTACTTCAAATACTATTATGAGCGTTTAGGGAGAGGATTAACTAACACACTTAATATATCGATTTCCTTGAGAAGAAACCAAAGTTATTGTCTACTAAAACGAATCGAAATTCCATCGTAAATGTATCCAAGAGCCGCCACGTAAAATGATAAACCAACCTTTTCAGGCAAATAACACAGTGATATATGTACGCAGCACTCTTCGCGTCGGAACCCTATGGCTAGCATATCGAATTGCAAACAGATAAAACACACCGGCACATTATAACTATACGCAAGATTAACAGATACGGCATCAACATTCAATCGTGAAACACGTTTTACCGTGCCGGCCCAATAAGAACGAATGCCGCTAGTTTCTTCCAAACCATTTACCGCGGCCAGCCCACGTGAAATCCTACATAATCAACTTTGCATGTCGTTTCCACGCACAAAAAAAAGACAGTAACAAGTCAAATTAGACTAGAGGCCGCCCGCGGCTGCGCGCGCGCACAGAGGCGGCCGCGGCAAATCGCGACGCCATCTTAAATATGGCTGCCCATTATTTATGGAGCGATTTATCAAAACACACAATTCCATGGTTCGAGCCGCGATCTGTTGCAGTAAATTAATTAGGATGAAGTTATTTTAATTGAGTGGAAATGGCCGGAATGTGGTGGAAGCAGATGTTTTCTGGCGATAGGCTGATTTATTACGCATTTGTATAATTGCGGAAAATGGGGCGGGCGGTTCCGGGATTGCATTCTAGAAATTGCGATGACAGAAACTAATCACGCAGCTACCGTGGACTTTTCCTAAAGCGTTTAGCGTTTATGGAAGTCCGAATCAAACCGACCAAGATGACAGGTGGCCATCGCCACTATCTTACAGCTTCTTTTTTGATGTTGCTTAGCCTTAGTGATATTAATTTGTTTTTAATTGAGCTAAATAAATAATAAATTAATTGATTCCAATATCTAATACATTTACATGACTCCTATATAAATCGCTTTAAGCATTTGTGTTACGGACATCAGACAACAGGGGAATCTTAAATATAATATTAAAATACACATATAGGTACACTATAAACACAATTATTCATATTAATGGTTGGCGATCGAACCCACATCTTTAGAATAAGGATTACTTATAAATGTGTCCGTAGTTGCGTTTAATTGAATGCTACTGTGATGGTTTTACAACCAAATTTTGATATATTTTATCTTTATCGAAACAGGTCCACGCACAAATAGACTACGCGTAGAAAGAGACACAGCAGCCTATAGAAGCTCGTAATATCACAAGAATATCACTAGCGATCTGCCAAATTTGTGTCTCCAAGATATTATGCTACGAACACAGCTATGAAAGCACTGCTTTTCAGCGGTAGAAATAGTAGAGTAAGGTACCGATGCATACCTTTGTATCTCTACCTCAAGTGATCACGCCTACCATCAAAAGTTTCCAATTGACAATTAACTCAATTAGTTGTACATTGAGTTGAAAATTGATTTAGAATATTCACATGTACAAACGTCATGGTGTCTATAATGTCTGAGGTCACAGAACTGTCAAAACATTTATTAAAAACAAGTTTTGTTATCGGTGTGTGAATTTATTGCTTATGATTGTAGGCCGATTTCAATTAAATCCAACTTTGATCATTAGTAAGTAGAAACTACATTTTTTTATTTATAACCCACTCTAGTACTATATGTGTAATTCCTTTTAATTCGTCATCATCATCATACCAGCCATTAAAACTCCAATGTTGGACACAGGCCTCCCCAAAAAAGGGGGTTGTTGCTCATAATAGCTGCGCTGGGCAAGCATGTTGGCAATCGCAGAACGCAGCTTTCGCGACGGGGAAGCTGCTGCTCATCCCCGCCCTGTACACTTGAGCTGGCTTTTTTACATGGATATACCGCCATCTGTCGGTTCTGGTACCTCAGTCACCCCTTACGATACCTAGTAAAGGGGGAAGTACTATTCTTCTCTGCTGGAATCACACGTTCATCAATTGCTCCACACTCGTTTTAATAACATTTCAATGTTTTCAAACAAAGTTTAAAATTTGAGAATATTCGCCATCTTTCAAGTCTTAGTAATCAAAAGTGCTTTTCGTTGGAAAAGAAAGAAACGTGCGCCCTAAAACTGACAATAATATTTTTGGTGGTAAAAATTTGGCTTCTTCATTATAAAACCGAGTGTTTACTTTATATAAATTAAATTGGTCAACATATTATATTGTCGTAACAGTAGCATAACTTCTTTATGTATGTCTACACTGACAGCTGAACCAGTTAGTGAAATATAAAGAATGTATGTGTTTGTTCTGTATCCGGATGTTAAATATGTATTTAAGTATTATATTTGTGATTCCTATGATGTCAGAGTCAGGTTTACATATGAGATGTTGTGTGTATTTATTTATTATCATTTTAAGTCGGGCGGGATAATATATTTACAGACCCGATGGTAGTGGTCCTATCTTCTGCGCCAAGGGTCATGGGTTTGATACCTACCTATGTGATATATTTATATGATGATATTTGTGTTTTTTCTGTGTCTGGGTTGTTAAATATATGTATTTAAATAGTATACTTGTGATTCCTCTGTTGTCTGATGTCTGTAACACAAATGCTTTAAGTGACTTATCTTCGAGTCAGGTCAATGTATGAGACGTTGTGGGAATTTATTATTTAGATACTAGCAGTGCTTGCGACTTCGTCCGCGTGGAATAGTGATCCCTCTTCAGATTTATAATAAGAGTATAGACTTTATCTCAACATGCCTAGAATGTAAGCAGTGTACAATAAATGAAGGAACATACATAGCTTGTGTACTCAAATGACATAACTCCAGATAGTGTAAATGCTAGTCAAGGTAATTTAATCCAGCTTGAAATTAACTCATTACGAACGCCCACATCCCGAACGGGGAACTGGAGAGCGCAGCCATTACGCCGTAACGTTTAACTAAAAACCGTAATCATTGGAACTTTAATGCCGCCATTATTTTCGAATACAACTGACGTAATTAAAGATACCACTCATAACGAAGTGTACGTTTTCTTTTGCAATCTCGTGTAATATTTTCAAATTGCATAGGTTTGCGGAAACTGAGCCATATTCGTGGTGCACTAAGGTGGAATATTCCGTGATTTCTAATGGATATGCCATAGGTGAGCGATCGGTAACCCGCGTCAACTTGCTTCTTTAACTTCTTTGACAATGTGTATAAAAACAATACTTCCTTTCTACAATTAACTGAAACGCAGTGGCAAAGACTTAGATGGTTTCAAAATAGATGTCCTACTTTTAAGAGGTAAATTTCAAAAATTCTGGCGGCCGAGTCTTAGAACTTAAAGATTAGAAAAATGATCATCATACAATTTTTTATTGCCTGTATTTTTTAACAATAATAACATCCCTTAGCCTATCTTGGTGTTCTGAGAATTATGTCACATTACCCAATAACTACATCTGAGTACGTGCGACGCAAAAGACGAATTTACTCATAAATATACCTGCGGTAGATTTTTGAGAGATATTTCTGTAAGACCACCGGGCTTTGCAAATTAATAATATATTGCTTGATGTTTACAACTGTAAATATTAGGAACACCACAAAATATAAAAGAATAATGAGAAATCGGAGCTTGTTGCGAACTTTCGCTTGCGAAAAGGTTGCGGACCGCTACTGTAAGTCATCATCTACAAGATCATTAGCCCAAGAAAGGTTTAACGTGATCTCTGGATGAAGTAACAGTACAAAATAGGACCTGACACACGGCTACCTTCGATTTGTTTCGTGCCGTTACTCTTAAGCCACTGCCTTGAGACACTCGTGGGTGGATTGTAACTTTGAGAGCTCGTAAACTTGATTTCTTAGTTATAAGGTGTTGATAGTTCGTAGGTTTTAGGTATATATATATATAGATAGATAAGTTTATAGGTTCAGTAAATTGTATTCAGTTCATCCGCCATTGATAGTCCACTGTTGGACACCGGCCCCCCAAAGACAAGGAGAATTTTGCCCATAATTGCCGCGCTGGGCAAGCTTGTTGTTAATCGCATAGCGAAACTTTCTTAATTAGGATGCCACTACCACACCCCTGCCCTGTGCAATGGAATTACGCTGTTTCAGGATGATATACCGCCATCTGTCAGTACTGGTATTGCCTCTTGCGACATCTGGTACTAAGAGAGGTAATATTCTTGCCTGCTATGTGTATTCAGTTACTGAACTGTAAACATTAATTTGGTTGATGGAGCGAGTTATGTCACCTCTTCTTCTTCTATATACCTTTAAATTAGTAGCTATAAGATATAGCTAGCTAAAATGGCAGATGTCAATGTATGACACAAGTCATTCATCAGGCGTTATGGTATTTGGAATTATAATTTGTTGTTAATATTGAATACGTTACAAAGGTGTCACGTATAAAGAAATTTCTAACAACTAAAAGCTATAATTAAAAACCAAAAAGTTTGACAGCTGTCATCTTGACAGCTGTCAATTAACTGTTATTTGGCAATTCACATGATCGCGTGTTGGACCACGAATTTAATGATAGTACAAATCGCATGCTACAAAATGTTAACATACCATTTAATGTCTATTGACATGCTATTGATCAAACATGATATATCAACAGTTGAAACAGTCGTAGGACACTACTGGACATAGGTCTTTCTAACAGATTTCTAATAGGACTAATTGTATGCGGCCTTTATTTAACACGACTCTTTACTTCTATTCAGGTCGTCCGTCCACCATGTGGGCAGGCATCCTACTCAAAGACTTAGCAACAGCTTAAATAAATTTAGTTTTTTTAGACGATCGACCAACATGATTACAGTATGCGTGATAGTACGCGTCACAGCAGCCTATAGACGCTCGGAATATCACAAGGATATCACTAACGTTGTATCACTATCACTAAGCGTTGCCAACCTTGTGACTTGAAGTTGTTATGTCATTTTACCCAGTAATTTTACCTGCCCCCCTCACCCTTTACACCGGAACACATCAATGAGAACGCTGCTATTTGACGGTAGAAATAGGTGAGAGTGAGATAGATACCAATGCAGACGCCCCTTTGTAGAAGGACTACCTCATGTAAATTATAGACTGCTATATTTAATTGGCCTCACCGCTATAATAACCAAAAAAAGCGGTTACAATTCGCTAGTAGTGATAACATCTGGAACATAAAGATTCTATCATTCAAACTCTGACGGACATTAAATAAATTAATAGATCAATAACTAAGATAATGTACGCTAATATAACACTAAAGGACAACACAAAATATGTCTTGTTACGATCCAATACAAAACAAAATGAATTGGCAATAAATCGATCGGTTTGTATTGTTTGACCACGTGGGAGTAGTCTCGCTACGAATGCATGGCACATACTGCAAGCTACGTTGTGGACTGAATGCCTGCCTGTTTTCATCGATCAGTTGTCGACGTCTCCTCGTCGTCGAAGTCTCTTCTTACATCTCCTGGTACAGTAACCCTCGGAAAAAAATGATGACTCTAAAAACACACTTTAGAAAATAATTAATTAATTATAATTAAATTCCCAGAACATCTCGTACATTAACCTAACTCCATAGTAAGTTGCGTAAATCACTTGTGTCACGGACACCAGACAAAAGAGAAATCATAAATATACTACTTATATACATATTTAACACCCAGACACAGAAAAAACATAAATATTTGCTCTGGGTGGGCATCGAACCTACAATCCTTGCTCACACGGTAGGATCACTAACATCTGCGCCACTGAGTCAGTCGATGATATCAATCATTGTTGATATCAATCAGCATCAGGCGTGGACCTATTTGTCACCATCTTGATATAAATATAATATTCGAAGATATTCTTTCAAGTAATATTTTTTTATTTAATAGGATATTAATGATAATTCTTCTTATAAAAAATGTATTTAATATTTTAATAACAACTTAATATAGTAATGTGAAAAACTTATTGACTTATCGTCGAGTCATAAATTGTAGGCGATTAAAAAGATAAAGTCTGAGACTACGAGTATATTAATCATTCTCAGGTAATCCGGCGCTAACTACTTATTAGGTTTCACGTAAAGCTATTTTCTAAATATTCAGGATATTTTAGTCATGTAAAAATTACTATTAAACCTGCCATATATTACTAAATAGTATTCAGTGATTTTTTTAACTGGCATTTAATAATTATGTTGGATAATAACAGCAACCCGCGGTTTCACCTGCCTTTCCCGAAATATAGCTTAAAATATAGCTTATGTTGTTTGTTGATAATACAACTTTTTGTTGATGAAAACGTTTTTAAACATAGTTAAGAAGTTTTTGAATTTATTTGTTACAAATGCACAAAAAATATAAATCTTGTTAGCATAGTTACATATCAAGCTTGGTGAAGATGTAATATAATAAAGTATTTGAGGTAAATCGTAACTAAGATGAAACGAACATATAAACCTTGTCTTTTTATAGTTTTCCATAAAGACATAATTCTCGGCGAGATACTTTAGACGTTTTGTCTAAAACTGCTAATTTGGGTGGGCATGGTAACAGAGCATCACGACGGAAATGTTGCTGCCCATCCCCGCCTATTTCATCATCATCATACCAGCTATTGAAAGTTCACTGCTGGAATTTCGCCTCTCCAAGAAACGAGGTATTTTCCCCATAATTGCCGTGCTGAGCAAACGTGTTGGCAATCGCAGAGGGCAGCTTTCGCGACGGAAATCTTACGACATCTGGTGCAGTGGGAGATACTATTCTACTCTGCCGATACCTCCATTTACATTTGAGATACAGCCATCTGTAAATTCTCAAACCATTGTAACAATAATAGCGTATTGTATCGCTTGCACTGCATTCAATCCTAACCCATTTAATCTAAAAACATTTGTCAAGGCAAAATATGCTCTACGCGGATAAGATAAGGGCTTTACTGCGTGATAAGTATCGTGTCTGTATTTTGTGGCCGCGTGGGATGAGGACAGTGGCATTATTTGCTAAGAGTCGATTCTAGATAGTGTTGCGGCGCGTGCGTTTGTCGTATCCTAGTAAAGATATCGGAACATTTCTTATTTTCCATGACCAAGCCCTACTAATGTTATGAAATAGCATTGTTTGCATTGCTGTGTTCCGGTTTGATGGGTGAGAGAGGCAGAAATTACTGGGTAATGTGTAATATCTTCAAGTCACAAGGTTGGCAACGCGCTAGTGATATCCTCGTTGTTACTAGCGTTTATAGACTACGGAAACCCTTACTACCACGAATTGTATATTTGTTGTCAACCTAATAAAATAAAAATAAACATTAAATCAATAGATTTTGGAGTGTGTATGTGTATGTTTGTTAATTATTTAACGTAAAAACGCCCGAATTTATTGTATTAGACTTTTTATAAAATATTAATAAGTAATTATTAATAATATCAAAGCGAAAGTATTTTTGTTATTTTGTTGCCATTGAAAAATTAAACGGCTCAAAGTATTTTAATCAAATTTGGCATGTTTGTACTTTTTACTGAGAAATTAAACTTCCTTTACAGGTTCCAATAAATTAATTGGAATTTGAATTTTGTGTTCGAGAAAAAAAAGGAATTCGATCTACATTAAATGCTTAACGTAACGAATTCATTCACAAGTTAAGAACAATTTTAATTCAAAAATTTGTAGTTATAAATTATATTATATTCACAATACCATGATCCGACGAGATAATAATAGTCATCTAACATTTAAATTAGGCCTACCTTATACTAGTCTGCCGGCACCAGACGGATCCTAAAACTAAGTTTAATGCAGACTAAGATTCATAATACGAGCCACCATAAAAGAACAACAAACCGTGTTTTAAAGCTAGGTTTGAGTTATTAAATCCTAGGCATATGCTTTAGAAATAAGCTTACGCTATGATCACGTTATGTATTTGTTAATTGATTTACCGGTAAACCTGACACGCTGCCTGGTATTTATATACTAATTTACTGAAAAAAAATAATGCTTACTTTTTACTAGATTGCAAATGTTAGTGAGGTCACGGGACTAATAAGGAGATCTGTAAAAGCAAGAGTACACCGACATAGCCCGGCGGATTGCACGTTGAAGTGGCTGTGGGCAGGGCACTTGGTACGCAGAACCGATGAACGATGAAGCTGTAAGGTTTTGGAAAGGAGGCCACGCAACGATAAGCGCAGCGTAGGACGTCTACCCACTAGGTGGACAGACTTATTAGCAGGATCGCGCGGGACGTATACAATTAGTTCTATAAGTGATCGCTAGGAGAGCCTAAATCTAAATAAAAAATAAAAATAAATAAAAAAACAAGTTGTGGGTGCCCTGCAGTTAATGTGGTGATAATGATAATGAAAATAATTATTATGCTAATGATGATGCTAATGATAAGAATGATCATAATGATGAATATCATGAAAGGCAACTAATGAATAAATAAACTAGAACAACAATATTCGAGTTTTCAATCCACAAACAACTTCCTATTTGTATTTATTGAATAGATTAGTAGGGAGATAATTAGTACGCGCCGTTACAGATCATAAACCCGGCCGGAGCAAGATGATTAGCATAGTCCGACTTCCGACCGCTAATTAGTCCACGCTAATTAATATCCGAGCAAGGAATGCCATTAACACCATGTAACTAATCGCTGCCGGAGGGGATGTTTTACCAAAAATAGACTAAATTTAAATAAACGTAAAAGAACCAAAATTATCGCAAAAAGATCAGCGAATAGTTATAGGACATAACTGCGCCGGTATGGGTTCCAATAATAATAATAATAATAAATTCCCACAACATCTCATACATTGACCTGACTCCGTGGTAAGTCGCTTAAAGCACTTGTGTTACGAATGCCAGACAACAGAGGAATCACAAATATACTACTTAAATACATATATTTTACACCCATACACAGAGCAAACACAAATGTCATCTTATAAATATTTGCTCTGGGTGGGAATCGAACCCACGACCCCTGGTGCACATGACAGGATCACTACCATCTGCGCCATCGGGCCCGTAAAGTCAAAGTCAAATATACTTTATTCAAGTAGGCCCATTACAAGCACTTTTATATCGTCAATAAAATAATAATTAAAAAACATAAATACTTCTAATAAAAAAAATGATTTAATGCATAAATGTCATCTAACATATAAAAATAGTTTCATCAGGCCCTTACCCAGGCATTACCCAGGCACCAGACAAGTCTTAATACTAAGTTTACTGCAGGTTCATTACGCGACCCACCAGAAAGGAACCTGCAAGAAAAATTGGAGCTGATAAAGGTTCTACCAACACCGCCTATGTAGTAGTTGGCACTAAAGAAACCCCTACCGGCGTCGGAGCTAACAACCATTGTTTTAAAGCTAGTGGTTAAAGCAGTTCAATCCCAAGCAGTTTTATCGTAAACTTCAGAGATAAGTTTATTTTTAATGTATATCTTGAATCTATTCAGAGGCAAGGCAGTTATCCTCCTTGGGATTTTATTGTACAATCTCACACAATAATAGCTACCATTAGGTGTTATTGGAAACCTTATCAGCCTTTTTCTTGCAGGTCCTTTTCTGGTGACTCGCGTAATAAACCTGCTATAAAAATAGTTTTAACACCTACACTTAATGACCTTTTTGTTCAATAACACTTATAAATCTCTCAAGGTTATCAGGGTCATTTGTGTTATAGATTTTTGGTGTCTTGACGATTTGAATGTGTCTATGCTAGGCCTATTTAAATAAACACATATTCGAGCTTGGCTTTGGATTAGCAACTTGAAGTAGCAATGGGCAGGTGTCGCACAGAACCTGCGGCTTCATAGGTTTGAAGGTTCAGCACTGTCTGATAAAGGATTGCTCTGAATGCAGGAACCATACAACCGATCTTATAGGAAATCATTTAGCCTTTTTAGCCTTTTTTTAAATAAGTCAGCGATAAAGCATACTACATACATACAGCATACATAGATGCTCGTGTCATCACAAGGATATCACTAGCGTATCGCCAACCTTGTGACTTGAGGCTATTATGTCACATTACCCAGTAATTTCACTGCCTCTCTCACCCTTCAAACCGGAACACAGCAATGCGAACACTGCAACTTGGCGGTAGAAATAGGTGAGCGAGGTACCACTGCAAAAGGCCTTTGGAAGAGGTCTTCTTCATGTGAATGTGGTCGGGTGAATAAAACGTCTTACGAGTGATAAAATGATTTATAAAGGGATAAATATATAGGTAATTAATGACAGAGTAGTCTTGTACATAGAAACTACCGAAAAGATTATAGATTATAGATCCGAAAGTTATAATAGTTAGCACCAAATATGATTTGACGGGCCCGATGGCGCAGATGATAGTGATCTGATCTTGTGCGCCATGGGTCATGGGTTCGATTCCCACACTGAGTTCATATTTATATGATAATGTTTGTGTTTGTTCTGTGTCTGGGTATTAAATATATGTATTTATGTAGTATATTTGTGATTCTTTTGTTGTCTGGCGTCCGTGACACAAGTGCTTACCACAGAATCAGGTCAATGAATGAGATGTTGTGGAAAATATTTACAAAATTCGTATCCGTTGTAGAATAACTTTCCAATTTTTAATTAATAATGATTAAAAATTTAATTATTACATACATTTATGGCGGCTATAAATACCTTCGCTCCCCGTTGATGACTCATTAAAAGCATATTCCATATTTCGGCTTAATATTAATTACAGTAATTAAAAATAATGTTATAACATCAAATACACTTTTTTAATTAATCGAAGGGAACGGCGGAGTAATCCTCATATTGAACCTCTATGTTCGAAAACCCAAATTATTCGATGCAATAAAAACTAGCATAATGAAGTAACTATTGGAATCCGAACCATAAACATTTACAGTCGGCGCCCAGCACTGTAACTCATAAACTCGCCTTCCAACCAAATCACAGGCAAACCTTCTGTAACTAACAACTACCACATCCAGCTACATAGACCTCCACGCCCTTTACAACTGTATAGAAAAGGGGATCAACTTAACTAGCTCTGTATTATATCTATGACCATTAGACATCCAATTCTAAGTCGTTTGTATCATAAGAGAGCTCCAGTTATGCTGGATTTTTACTCCGTCGAGAATTGGATTCGTTAGCGTATCTATTCGGCACTATACTGAGGCCAATAAACGCCCAATTTATGACGGCGGTGCTATAATAGCTAATTTATATTATGTAATGTTAGCGTATTATTTATGTAATATTTTACTATAATAAATATATAAGGCAGTAAAATATTTTAGTGTTCGACTCTACAACTTATTGCCGCTTACCATTGTGAATAAAATCTATTTTAGTAAACGGTCAAGTTATATGTAAATATAACGGGCCCGATGTTGCAGATGGTAGTGATCTTGTGTGGTAAGTCAAAAGCCGTGGGCTCGAATCCAACCTCAACCCTTATCTGAAGAATATTAGTATTTGTTCTGTGTCTAGGTGTTATTTATATGTCATCGTCATCATAGCAGCCGTAAAACGTCCACTGTTGAATATCTATGCAAGAGGATATTTACACATAATTGCCGCGCTGTCTCTCCAATATCAAGTGCTGTAAGAGGCGAATTGCACACAGGAACCGTCAGGTGGCGGTATATCCATTTGGAAGTGTCGCTTTAATGCACAGAATGGAGATTGGCTGCAGCAGCTACGTCGCAAAATCTGCGCTGTATGATTGCCAATACGCCTGCTGAGCGCGGCAATTATGGGCAAAGTTCCCTCTTTCTTGGGGAGTCCTTTATCCAGCAGTGAACTTCCAATGGCTGATACGATAATGATGAAAATTAAGTATATCTGGTATATGTTAGTACCTCATAGCATATACGACAGCACGGCTGCTTAGCGTGGTAATTAGGTCAAAATACTGTTTTTATATTTATTATTATTAGGATGATTATATAGGACCCATTAGAAGCAAAGATATATACAAATTTAAATAAATTATTTAATTTTATAATACATTCAAGAAATGCATGTGTCCTTATAAAATGTGGTTCAGCTGACAAACTGCCTATAAAATATAATTAATGCGTCAGAAAAAATGTTTTCTAGTTATCAAGAAGATTTTTGTTGTAATACGGTATTTATTTGGTATGTTTAAGTAGACAATCTAGGCTCTAGAATAGACAAAAAAATATACGCTTATGAAGAAACTTGTGAAACGCTGATTTTTCCCACAATTTCTATTTGATTATTTAATTAATCCGTTGTTATTTGCATCACAGAGCCGTGATCGAATATTGACAAATTTTATGTCAATTCACACACCTTGTCAAACAAGATAATCAGGCAGAGATTTCGCAATCGCATCTCTCACATGAATAATCAAATATTTTACTCGATTATTCATCTAAATTTATCGAAACATCTTATCTTCTGAATATCTTATCGTAATAGTCTTATTGAATATTTACTATGAAATAATCTATATGCAAGTATTTACAAAGGTCTGCATATCACACCGATTGATTTTGATTTATTGCCAGCAAAATTACTTGCATTATTAGGTAAGAAGATTGGCAGACAGAAAAATTCAAGCAATTTCTCTATGTACATATTACAGTATTCGCAAATCAAAAGATTAGGCTCTCATTTATGTTATGTGCCGTGAGGTACCGGCAGAGCAGAATAGTACCTTCATCTGTACCAGGTCCATATCCATCCGGGACAGTGTAGCTCAAATGCATAGGGTGGAGATGGGCAGGAGCATCTCCGTCGCTAAAGCTGCGCTCTGCGATTACCAACACGCTTACACGCAAGGTAATAATGGGAAATTCCCCCTTTTTTAAGGAGGCCTATGTCAGCAATGAACTTTCAATGGCTGTAATAGTGATGATGATTATGTAATAGTATCTATTTATTATTTCAAGCTTCCATGCCAAGCAACCATGATGGTTTAGATGAATCAGTTAAAAAAAAATCAATTTCTGCAGCTTCCAAATAAATATCCTAAACTAAAGTTGGATCACCACGAACGAGGGACCGCGTCGATCTGACTAGAATCGCAGGACCGCACTGGATATTGGCCGCAAACAACTGGCTGTTATGAAAACTTCTTGTCTGAATCCTTTGGTGTACATCATATGGCTACTTTAATGATCGACTAACTTATATACAAATCTTCATATTACAAGACATTCATCATTATCATCCCTAGAAAAGAGGGAAATTGCACATAATTGCCGCGCTGGACAACCGTGTTGGTAATCGCAAAGCGTGTCTTCGAAACGGGCATGCTGATGCCAATTCCCATCGTGATACATTTGAACTATACATATACCGCCATCTGTTGGTTTTAGTACCTCAATGGCCTCTTACAACATCTGGTACAGGGAGTTACTATTAAAAAGTATTTTCTGTTAATAATATAAACAGCTGCTTTTTCTATTTGCTATCATCAAATTGCTCATCTTATCGTTGTATTAACGATATCAGTAAAACATAAACTTTCCTTCACTAATAAATCTAAATACAATGTAGAGAAGAAATAAAGTAAACCAACATTACGAAACTTCTCAACAACATTTTACTCACAAAAAAGCACCTGCCAATAATCTTATCAAATTTCCAGGTACTGGAAGATTTGATGAAACCCCGTGAATAATTAGAAATCAGATCAGTGTGGCCGCAATAACACGGCGCGTTAACAGACTTCGTGGTGATTAGGAATCCGAATAAATAGGAGGTCGCCAACCCGAGAGACGGGTGCAGCGGGCAGAAACATCGGCAGTCTAGGCTGTAAATGTTTTATTAAAACTGATATCAAACCTGTTTTTAGTAGACCTCGTGCAAAGGTCGTCTGTATGGTAATTCACTCTCACCTATTCCAGCTAGTTTGCAACACTGCTTGGATAACACTGCTTACCGAGGGATATCACTGGGTAATGTGGCACAAAATATTCAGGTCACAAGGCGCGTTCTAAATGTATTCTTGTTTTAATAAAATATTGTGTATATATAAAAACAAATTATTTCGAAGACCACAGTCTCTAGCTTAAATTAAAACCTAAATACGTTGTGCAACTAAAAAACAATTTTCCCTCTGAGACATATTCTATGCCGCTCTTTTTATTCAGAACTAGATTGGACTATTTATTTACAAATTCCTGATTCAACGCCCTTTGAGAGCATATTTCTATATCGTAATACCTTCACATATTAAATACTCCGTGGTTTCACCCACGTATAACCTTTTCCTATGACAATCCTACTTATACTTTCATCATCATACCAACCATTAGGAGTCCAGTGCTGGACATGGCCTCTCCAAGAAAGGAGGTTTTTGCCCATAAATGCCGCCCAAGCGTGTTGCCAGAGCCTCTTACGACACCTGCTACAGTGCGAGGTACTGTTCTACTGCATCGGTACCACACGACCGTGTAGATATCAAATAGTTTATGTTATTTATTGATATTTCAATTTTATTCAATACATACACATCAAAATCTTTCCTCTTTATAATTATAGTGTAGATATAGATCATAATAAAAATGGCTCATCGAAATGTTTTAAATCACAACAATACTGTTGTATTCTCGAAAGATAATAAACTTCTGAGATATGTATAGGATTTTTATTTTCTTTTTTATTTAACTTTATTGCACAAAATGTTACAAAATGTACAAATGGCGGACTTAATGCCAGATGGCATTATCTCCCAGTCAACCATTACACAAAACTGAAAAATATATATAAATATAGTGGTGCAGGCTTGTGTTTATTAGATCTTTTATTTACTATTTAAGATTCGTATCTAGATAATAATTCTAGACATGTGTCAAGTGATAATCCACGATAAAACAAATAATTAAAATTGGGTTTCCATTGACTTTTTATTGTGGTTCTTTTAATAAAATAGAAATTGAATTTTATATATTGAAGTCGAACCAAAATGAAGACAACAGGTTTGTGATATCGAATGTGCAAATTAAAAAATACATAAAATAAACTAGACGGCCATTTGACTGGATCCCACGACAGATTTTTCTAGTTCATCATTGTACATTCAAACTGCATAGAGTTAATGACCAGGCCGTATATCAGGCTTATTTCTAAAGAATATTATAGTGTTCAAATTTATATTAATGATAAAACTGCCGGGGATTGACTTACTCTATACAACCTTTATTACCACTAGTCTTTCTGGTAGGTTTCGTTCCGGTAGCTCGTGAAATAAACCTGCATTAAACTTAAAACTG
>JACJUM010005602.1:16179003-16267446 GCA_020976665.1 Heortia vitessoides | reverse complement strand
GTAGCTCGTGAAATAAACCTGCATTAAACTTAAAACTGAGTTAAGACTCGTCTAATACCGGCAGTGTAATGTAGGCCTAATATATATATAAATTGGATGACTCTTACGGTCTGGTCTCATCAGGGTCATCAATATTATAAGTATTGTTTTATTTATTATTTTTGACAATTGGAAAGTGCTCGTAATGGGTCTACTTGAATATAGAATATTTTTATTCCATTTGATTTATACTCTGAAAGTCTCTTTACGACAAATACCCAACTTCACCTGTATCTGCAAAGTAGGATAGTACTTCCCACTGTGTTACGTGTTGTAACAAGCGACTGGGATACCCGGACCGATAATTGGCTGTATATCCACCGGAACTGCGTAACTCGAATGCAGTTAAAGCAGTCCTTCTACAAAACTTCGCTTTGTGATTACGACCGCGCCTGCCCAGCGCGGCAATTGGGGACAAGATCCTTCCTTTTTTCAGGAGAAATCATTCCAGCCCCACGGCTGGAACGTGTTATGGCTGTTATGTTGAATATCAAGTTCCAAGGATAAAAATCATCAATATAGAAAACAATATAAATTAGGAATAAGTAAAACTTACAGAGACACGTTTTCCCCAGTAGAGGAATCGAACCTTCGTTTATTTAGTAAGCAGTCGACTACAACGGCTTTGTTCTGCACAGCACAATGATCGGACAATCTGATAATTATTTTAATTACTAACACTTTCGAACATTCTTGTAGTCAATTAAAATCAACCATACAAAACTAGCAATTACAAAATGAACAGTACTACTAATACTGTGTAATCCAAAAAAAAACGTACACAGATCCAACATCAGATAAAAACTTTCACTGAAATTAGAATTAAATTAAGATAATTAGTCGGTTCGTAGTTAAACAGAACATGTTCTGGTGTTAGTAACAGTTCTCGCCTATTGTTTAACAATAATTCTGTGAAGTGGTGCGCACTCGCTGACAATTCAATGTATTCTAAAAACGTGCCGTCTCTTATCGTCTCTATCTATTTTTTATTTACCCGTAAACTATATAAGCTATTTTTTGCCTTACTATTAAGGAAAGTGTTCATTTTATTTGTAAACGATATAATTAATTTAATAAAATATATGTGGATTTATTATTAGCATGATATTATGATGGCGGTGTTATAAGAGGCGACAGGTGGCGGTATATCCATCCGAAACAGTGCAGCTCAAATGCACATGGCGAGGATGAGCAGCAGCATCCTCATCTTAAAAGCGGTACTCTGCGATGAACTGCAACACGCGTGCCCGGCGCGGTAATTATTGGCAAATACCTCCTTTCTCCGAAAGGCCTATGTCCAGCCGTGGACTTCCAATGGCTGGTATGATGATTATATCATGCGATGATGACAGAATCCTCCTGAAATTACTTACATTATTTTTAGCGGTTTGCCCAGTAATTGCCGCGGTGGGAAACCGTGGTGGAAATAGCTATTCTGCTGCCCATCCCCGCCAATTTAATGAGAGATAAGTCTGTAGAGTGGATATACCGGTTTCCGTACCAAAGTTGCCTTTTACGACACCAGATGGTAGAGATCCTGTCTTTTGCACCAAAGGTCGTGGGTTCGACCCCTATCCGGCCAAATATTTATATGATTATATTTATATTTGTTTATTATTATTAAATACATATATTTATGTAGTATATTTGTGATTCCTCTGTTCTCTGATGCCTGTAATATAAGTCTCTCTGCGTGTATTCTCTGCGATTCCATAATAAGTTGCTTAGACCACTCTAAGCGACGTATTATGGAATCAGGTCAATGTATGAGATATTATGGTACTTTATTAGTGTCATTTGAATACATATATATATCACCCAGATACAAAACAAACACAAATATTATCATATTATTGATTTTGATCAGCGCACAAGATAGGATCACTATCGTCTCAATATTCTACTTTGCCGTGTGGTACCGGCAGAGTAGAATAGTACCTCCCGCTGCACCAGGTATCATAAAAGGTGACTAAGGTACCAGAACAGACAGATGGCGGTATACCCATCCGTTACAGTGTAGTTCAAATTTAAAGGGCGAGGATAGGCAGCAGCATCCTCATCGCGAAGCTTTGCTCTGTGATTGCCAACTCTCTTGCCCAGTGCAAACTCCCCCTTTCTTTGGATCCAGATATCCAGCAGTGGACTTCCAATGGCTGGTAATATGTTGACAATGTTGATTATTTGTGAATAGTGTAGCTTTCCATATGTAAAACATTTATTCGAATCGCTACATCACTTTTGCAGTTTATTGGTTACACACAAACGCACATAAACGCAAATATATAAGGTCAATGACATAAGAACGGTCGGCCTGGCAAGACACACAAATTAGAACCCTGTCTCAGTAGAACATCATACTATGGAGTATTATGAGCAATAGTTGTTTGTACTGCGACAGGGTGCTTAACTGTACATTTTATGACATACCAGTCAGCCATATTGACATGTTTGTACGTACGTTTTTGCTTTCCTGTCAACAGCTGTAACGTACGGACATTTAAAACTAGTAGCGAAACCGTAACGAATGTTCACCGCGCACTTGTTAATCGGCCGGTTATCTTTACTAATTGCTTCCCATTAACCGGTGATTAGATTTATGTGATAGTTAACGTCAGTAGATTTCGACGGACCCGATGGCGCAGATTGTAGTGATCCTATCTCATGCGCCAGGGGTCGTGGATTTGATCACCAAACAGCAGCTTAACAAATATAGATTTTATGATAATTTGTTTGTTCTGTGTCTGGGTGTTAAAAGTAATAATGTATAATAAAAGTAAAAAGTATTATATTGGTGATTCCACTGTTGTCTAATGTCTGTAACACAAGCGCTTTAAATGACTTACCGTTGAGTCTGGTCATGTAAAATATTGTTGCACGCGTGATTTACTCTGTTTAATTTCTGCATATTCTGTTTTTTGTATTTGATTACCGTTGTTTTTTTTAATTTTGCTCAGGGTGTGCAGTTGATTCAACTTGAGAGATAGAATATTAAATAAATTCGATAAACCAATTTATAGTTGCAATACTTACTCACTTAGCTCGCTTTAAAAAAAATATTTTAAAATTTATAGCATAGTATTTTATATTATACTGGGCGGGCATGGGCAGCAGCATTTTGATCGCGAAAGCTGCGCTCTGCGATTGCCAACATGCTTTCCCAGCGTGGCAATTATGGGCAAATTTCCCCTTTCATGGGGAAGCCTATGTCCAGCAGTGGACTATCAATGGCTGGTATGATGAGTCCTCCTTCAAACCGAACACAGCAATGGGAACACTGCTGATTGGCGGTAGAAATAGATGAGAGTGATGAGCAGAATTTTGTATAATGTACAAAACATTATGTATACACAGTCCAATAAAAAGCCAGGTGACGCAACGGAATGAGCAATAAGCCGTTTTATCTTGCCGTTGAGTCGACTCGTAAAGCCGGAGCGGTTGAGTTGTTCAGTCCAAGTAAAATGTCAAGCGGACCGCGCGTTGAGAGCGCGCGCGCGACGGCGTGGGAATGCGCGCGCGCATCATTGGGGTTGACCGGGGCACAGTAGACATTTTTAAAATAATTCAGCCACAATTATTATGCTGTTGCTATAATGTACCGCTAAAGTATAATAGTACTTCCTCACTACACCAGGTGTCGTAAGAGGCGACTAAGTTACCAACATGTAGTATATCCATTTGAAACAGTGCAGCTCAAATGCACAAGGCGGAGATGGGCAGCAGCATCCAACACGTTTGTCTAGCGCGGCAATTAAGAGCAAAATACTGCCTTTCTTGTAGAGGTCTATATCCAGCAGTGGACTTCCAATGGCTGGTATGATGATGATAATGCTATAATCAGAGGTTGTTTCTATTTAATACTAGCGACCCGCCCTGGCTGCGCACGAGTGGACAATTGTTTTTAACATTTGAGTTAAGCATATATGGATCGGCTAAAACTGATCATAGTCTTGGAAATCTTGTACTCACGATCTAACCCATCCGCAGTGCTGACGATGAAAATCATTTTATGGCATTTTTTTTCAAACCTTGAATTTCATTATTGATGTTTTAAGGATCCCTAATTTTAATTTTTTCTAGTATAAAATATAGTTTTTGTTACTTAAGAATAATGTAGTATTCGAATAGATTCAGGCAGACCAGTTGCAGGTCGGTTTGATTTACATATTTAGATAACTCTTATAATCTTAGGAATTCAGTAATATCAGGGTATATTGTTGTTCTATTTGAATTGACGATTCGCAAGTCCATATAATAGGCATACTTGAATTAAGGATGTTTTAAAAATAACTGGCTAAAACTACACATGCTATGTTTTATGTAGATGTTCAACATATGTGTTTAATACTTATCACAACTGGCTCCTCGACTAGACAGTCATTGTTGTCCATTTGCCTTGTGTTTAGTGGCTATATATGGAAGTGTAAAAAAGGTTATCGTTTGAAAATATCTCCAAGAACGACTAGCACCGGCCAGTGATTTAATCCGCATTGATTTAAGGATTGTGTGAAAATAAACACTTCATCATCATAACCACATCAGCAATTGAAGTCTTCTGAAGAAAGGTCTCCTCAAGAAAGGGTAGTTTTGCCCATAATTGCCATATTGCCTCCTTGGGATGTGCTCTCCATCACCGCTCTGTGCATTTAAGCTGCACTGTTTCGGATGGATACCCCGCCATCTGTCGGTTCTAGTACCTTAGTCGCCTCTTACGGCACCTGGTGCAGTGAGAAGTACTATTCTACTCTGCCGATACTTCACGACTGAGCCGGTACCTCACGGCAATGAAATATTAAATTGTCGATATTGTTGGATATGCCCATCATATGTCAACAAACAAATAGTTCCTGAACTCCATGGCCAGCAACATCAATCCGACGTAGTATCTAACAATCACATTCTACTGTTTTCAATACAACAAATAAACATTAAATTTCCTTGTTTTATCGCAAAATCAGAACAATACATGTAAATAATTTGAAAAAACAAATTCACATAAGAAACAAAACAAATAACTTTACAGAAACAGTAGGCGAGTAGATTTTTAATAAGCACATAAATAATTCATGACGGTGTAATACAGATGTCAGGCTTCGAATCACAGAGGGCGTGTAAAAGTTGACTAGCTCCGTGCGCTGGGTCCGGCCGACGTGGGCTGCTTCGTAATAGCCTTGCTTTGAAAACAATGAGGTTTGACCACACCTTACTAATGTAACTGTCGAAGACATGTAAGTGACAGAGTTGAAGATAAAAGTGGATTTCTATTTGTGACCCTATTCATAAATATAGGCACAGATGTCAAGAAACATCCAATCTATCCTAAATATGCAGATTAAAAAAATACTTCAATTTTTAAATGTATAAAATACAAAGACTGACATATGGACGCAGGACCTAAACTATAAGGGTTAGAAACATAAAATTATTAACCCGAGTTGCGACAATCGTTAAACAAAACATGAATCATCCATGCAAGAAGTTCCAAAAGCTATCCTCGATTCGGAATCAAACCCAGACCTCCCGGCCAGCTATGCAGCATTCCGACAACTAGACCAACGAAGTACAAATATGATAACACGATGCGATAACATTCACGAGACCGCAGTATGTTCGGAACTGCAGGAACGCTCGGCGAATGCCCAACTAATTAATATCAGCTCTCCAATCTGTAGGTAACTGTCAGGCCAAGATAGCGGCATAGTTTAGATGCTCGATGAGTAATCGGTTTTTTAGTGATGATTTCGATATGATAGGTTTCACTGTACAGTATTTTTAGTTGACGGAAGAGTGGCACTGTACGCTACGAGATGAGGCCTTCTGCGAACTAGGTATATATCCCACAGCATTTAATTCTCGTATTCTCCATAGATGGTGACGCCAGTCCGCGGACGTGTAAGTTAGGCAAACTAAATTTGATTTTATTTATTTAAATATGCTTTTGCCTATGAATTAGATGAATTCGTGTGAATGAGAAAAAGATACTGACTTAATACGTTATTTATTCAGGCTAATTACGTTAGCGGCAGCTGGAAGACTTAAAAACAACCAACATTACTATAATTAATTTATTTAAAATATAAAATTACAAAATAAGTCCCTAATTAGCCTAGTGGGCTAACCGATGTGGGGATTAGAATGATCCTATATCCAGCACAGGACTTCCAATGGCTGCAATGATGATAATGTAAATGAAATTCAATTAAAATAAGGAATCACAACAAAAACCTTTTTCGCATACGAAGCCGCGCAGGCTTGTGTCAAGATATTACTTTTTTATATATTATTTTAAAATAATCCTTCCAAACATTCATTGTATTCTTATAATGTCATTAAGTAGTGCGGATTCATTTTGCTACCGCTATTTAACGACTCCCGTACCTCTATCGCCTTTTACGGTACCACAACAATAAACTGAAATAGTAACTCAAAATCACGAACTTCAAAAAATTCACAAGTTTAACCCAATAGTCGGCAGTAAAACAATAAAAGCAAAAAGGTTCTCACAGTGGCAATCGAACTTATCAATAAAGATCCCGCCAAGCAATTACTCGGTATCGGATGACGCGGAGATCGGATCGGGGGATCCGGAGATCGGATGATAGCGGTCTGTGAGACCGCCCGCGGATCGACTACGCTAGCGGTGTGCGCTTTGGGGCAGCAACGGCGATTAGTCTTGAAGGACGTGATAATTTGTGTGTGGAATCTCGCCGCAGCTAGGACCTGTCCGTAGATTGCGTCAAATACCATCATCATGCTTGGCCAAGTACCATTTAAATACGTATTTTGCGTCGCCATACTTTGGCGATTATTTGTATAAAACTGCAATAATCATTTAAGCTGTGTGTACAGGCAGAGTACCTCTCTCTGTACCAGGTGTCGTTAAAGACGACTGAGGTACCGGAACAAACAGATGACGGTATATACAACCGAAAAAGCGAACTTCAAATACAATAGGGCGGGGGAAGGCAGCAGCGTTCCCGTCGCAAAATTACGCTCTGCGATTGCCATCTCGCCTGCCCAACGCGACAATTATGGGCAACAGTCCCCTTTCTTGGGGAATCCTATGTCCAACAGTGATAGTGATACTATGATATGACGATAACATTTAGGTGTTTATCAGCATAAAATTATACTAGTGCATTTAAGGTGTGTGTATCGGTAGAGTAGAACAGCGCGGATCCACCATTGTGGGCACAATGGGCATGCCCACAATCTTGATAGAGGTCACATTTTTACGGTCTATTGAGATCGATAGGCTGATAATAATAAACAAGATGCCTTAATATAATTTAAAAATGTGCCTCAATGACACAGGAAAGATTTTATCCGACCTAGCTCTCCTAAATATGCACAAAGATGTGAACCTGGATATCAATGGCATTAAGAACGTTTTTGCAAAAAAAACGCAAGCTGGCATTTGTAATTTGAGTACCCAATAAAGTTGTTGAATGCAAAATGTACTTAGCATTTAATTTAATTTGATATTCTTAGAAAATGTAAAATATAATCAAAATCTCGCCTGGTGGATCTCACTTGCTGATCTCACTTACATTACTCTTGATACAACGATAAGATACCTATTTACGCAGTCTAGTGTCCCCATATTGGCTTACTGGCTACTAGAAAAAAGAAAAAAAAAGTTATTGATTGAAATAGGTTTGGATTGAAACTGACTATATAATTTTAAGAAATCGGCCAAAGTCCTGAAGCTCAGAAAAAAGGAAATAATCTAACTCAAAAGTTCATAAACACTTGCACGATTGTTAATGAGCATGTTCATGCTCCGACTCGTACTTAGCCAATTTTCTAGTAGCTGTGACCACAACCTATTTTGAGGGCTGGATCCGCGCTTGGAGTAGAATACCTCTCCCTTTACCACTTGTCGTTAGAGGCGATTGAGGTACCCAAAGCGACAGATAGCGGTATAGCCACAAGATCCAGTGTAGCTCAAACACTATAGTGCCGGGGTAGTAATGGTTATTGTAGATTATCCCTCAGAAATATTATACATGTATTATGTACATACATAAATCCCCCTATTGAATCACTCTATTTTTTAAAAAAACCTTTACGTAGTTTTAAAGATCTAAGATTACATATGGGACAGCCAGCAGAAATCTACTTTATTTAATACTAAGCAATAATTGGTAAAACGACTATCTGCATACAAACAATTTCACACATGTATAAAGTCTATCGTCCAAGAATTATACTTACATATTCTGTAGCAGGGTAGACATTTAGTCTAATACTCCATAGACAAACGTTTAAAAACACCAATACAATCAATCAACGACCAATATTTGTACATTACACACACACACTTTACAACGACGCATTTTACGCCTTTATTTGTTGATAAGAGAATTAGTATTCATTTATTAATCCTAGAACAGAAATAATCCAGTTAAGATCAGGTTGGTCGAGTGGTCGTTGTGCAGGTAAGAGCTATGCATACCAAATGTTGGCTCGTCGCTGTTTGTTAAACTGTTCTCAGACTATTTACAAGGATCTTGACGTAGGTTCCCTGGTGGAGTCCTGGTAGCGTCGCCAAGGTTTACATGTCATCGTCATATCAGCCGTAAAACATCTACTGTTGGACATAGGCTTCCCCAAGAAAGGGAACAAATAGGGGGCAAGGGGCCCATAATGATAACGCTGTGCAAGCGTGGTGGCAATCATAGAGCGTACCTTGCGACAGGAATGCTGCTGCCCATTCCTACCGGTGCATTAGAGCTCTGATCTGTCGGCTTCGATACCTCAGTTGCCTCTTATGACACCTGGTACAGGAGGAGGTACTACTCTGCGGTACTACCAACACTGCACGACATGAATTTTGTTAAAAAGAAAAATATGATGGGTAGTGACCCAAATAGATTGATAAACACTCATTTTAGGTGTTTATTTAACATTTTATGTTCAACGTATTGAAGACATCAAGCAACATCCTTCATGTATGTCAAAAATACACTGCGTACAAAACATCATTCGAATTTGATCGTATTTTTGTTTTGTATCAATAAAATAACTATCTAATTTGTAACTTATACATTTTTTAATAATTTTTGCCAATGAACAACTAGATATTCTTATGATACTCTATGGTACATAGCCTATACGAGCCTGTAACCGCCACCTCTACAAACATCCTTATTTAAAGTTTATAGTTCGAAGTCGACAAACAAGCATACGGTCCGCGTCATTAAAGGCTACTCGTACTATCTAGTGATAGCAATGCGGTAGTGATATCCGCTAGGATAGCTAACCTTGTGACTTTAAAGTATTTAGTAATTTCACTACCTCATTCACCCTTCAAACCGGAACACAGCAATGCGAACATTGCTGTTTGGCGGTAGGAATAGGTGAGAGTGGGGTACCAATGAAGACGACCTTTGTATGAGGTCTACAATGTTACTATGAGGTAACGGAGTCAATGTTATACCGCCAAGTCGTCCCCGTGAATACCGCCCTTACCGTCAAACCACTTGCTTACAAAGTAGGCTGGAGGGCATTTTTAGAAATACGGCTTCTGCGTATTTTATTACGCATTAAGTTATGCATTAAAATTGGACGCATCTTTTGACTAATGCTCATGTGAAAAATACTGGGTAAAATAGCATTAGGCTACACAAAATGAAGTCTGCATACACAAAATCACTTTGGTTTGTATGAAATTTTGGAATCGACAAATTGTAAGTAATATCCAGCACAAACAAGTAGTTACAAAATTAATGTGCGGAATATTCCTATAATTTGATGGGCCCTTCTTGTGCACCAAGGATCGAGGGTTTAATCCCCTCCCAGGATAAAGATTTATAAGATGATATTTGTGTTTGTTTTGTGTCTGGGTGTAAAAATATTTATTTAAATAGTATATTTGTAATTCCTCTGTTGTCTGGCGTCCCTAACACAAGTACAAAGCAACTTACCACGGAGTCAGGTCAATGTTTGAAATGTTGTTGTATATATATATGCTGTACTTGTATGCTTTAATTAACTATATCACTAATAATTCAAATATAATAAGTTATATAACAAATCGAATGTACAGTTTACAATCTATGAAACCACAGCGTTTTTACGATTTACCTTATTATTTAATAATCAATTTTACGATCTGCCTTAGTATATTATAATATAAACCAACTATATTTACTATTTTACGGCGCCTCATTTTATTCGACAGAAAATCTATGTTAATTTGTTTATAATCAAACAAAAATGTTTATCACGAAGGTTCAAATGTTAATGAATTTTAGATATGACTTCAATAATGATAATCTACATTCTTCTGAAGTAACAGAGGCTATAATCCCTATATTTACAAATAAAAGATCACTACCGAAAATAGAAAAATGTAAGCGAGATTTATATTTTGTGCGTTTGCATCAAGTAAACATAAAAGCAACGATGTCAAAATAATAACATTATCCCTATTTTATCCCTATATTCCTACGGGAAAGAAGACATCACGAGTGAAACCGTACACTGCGAACTATAAACGTGTTACGAGACAACAAATGATAATACTTTCATTTCAGAATCACCCATAAACGCGTAGCAGTTACAGCTTAGTGAAAACGGAAATTATCTTTATATATCTTTTATATGGAAAAAGAAAGCTTTGATCACTATGTTTATATCTCTAGCTTCGTATTCATATAACAAAATTACAGCCATTCCGATGTAATCACTTGAAGGTTATTAGGGAAAGTGAGACGTGTGGTACTCAATAGAACTTGGAGAATAAAATCTAGGTTTGTTTTTAATCGTAGCTTAGGACACCTGCACATCTAGATTTATTAGTATTATTTAATCTCAAATAATAATTTGTACAAGTAGGATACCAAATCGTCCAAAAAAATCATCATCAACATAGCTGCCATTGGAAGTCCACAGCTGGACATATGTTTCCCCAAGAACGTGGCAGTTTTACAGTTTGCCGCGCTGGGCAAGCGTGTTGGCAATCGCTGTACTGTTTTGCATTGCTATACCACCGCAGTACCTCAGTCGCGTCTTGCATACCTGGTGCAGGGGCAGGTACCATTCTACCTTGTCGATACCTCACAATCGAGCACAAACAGCGCTAGTTAGATTATATGATCATCATTACCATCACCATCATCATAGCACCCGTAAAAATTCCACTGTTATAGGCCTCCCAAGAAACGGGGATTTGCCCATAATTTTGGCCACGCTGGGCTAGCATGGCGGCAATCGCAGAGCGTAGCTTTGCGTAGGGAATGCTACTGCCCATCCTCGCCCATATGCATTAGAGCTACACCTGTTTAGGTGGATATACCGCCTCAGTTGCCTCAGATCCAGTACCTTAAACGCCTCTTACGACACTTGATACAGGTGTGGTAATATTCTCCACTGCCGGTACCTCGCTTCGATTACACGATTGTTTTTTCTGCAATTTGCTAAGAACACAGGTATCCGTATTGTATGTAATTACCTACGAGAGGTGTTTCATTACAAATGTTCCCATAAACACTGGTCCATTATTTCCTATAAACCGTCGCTATTACAGTAACAAATGACGTAATGAATCGAAGACAACCCGTGTCGTCCGTCTTTCTTGTCGTGATGATATCTCTTCTCGGGTCCCTTGTAAAGGCCGATACCCATCGCCTTGATTAAAAACCGGACTAGAGTCACAAATTTAGTATGAGCAGACGGACCACTCAACATCAGACGAATAGGATACCGGGATCATTTGTCATTGAACGCCTGTTGTGGCACATCTGTTGCAATCAATTCTACTGTCATTTGCAGTAAGGAAAATTACGAGTCTATGAATTAACTAGGTCTCCGCCTACCTCTTCGTCTGCGTGGACTGTCGTGTCATTTTGCCATTATTATTTTCCCCGAATCAAAATAGGCAATGCAATAAATATATATTAACAGAACCAGACATATCCAGACACAGTAGTTGCATTTTCCCTGGAATAAAAAGTAGTTCATACTGTAATCCAAAACTATTTTCCATCTTCTCTCAAAATTTGGTCCAAATCTGTGCAGGTGTTCTTCCATAATACAATAACAAACAAAACATTCCCGACGAGCCCGATGGCGCAGATGGGAGTGATCCTATCTTGTGCGCCAAAGGTTGTGGGTTCGATTCTCACCCAGAGCAAATATTATATGATATTTGTGTGTGTTCTGTGTCTGGGTGTTAAATATACGTATTCAAGTAGTATATTTGTGATTCCTTTGTTGTCTGGCGTCCGTAATACAAGTGCTTTAAGCGACTTATCACGGAATCTGGTCAATTTATAAGATATTGTGGGAATTTATTATTTATTCCCAAACTTTGCTACTTACAATATTTGGAGAATGATCACATGATCAATCATTAAGTTTCGTGCTAACGATATGTTAAAGGCATCTCGGACCACAACTGGGGACTTGATTTATTTCACCGTAATTTCGTTTCGACCCGAGCGAAATCACTTGGAAGTACTACCGCCACGAATTACTCGGTCCCATACATCATGCGCCTTCTAGCGGCCAGTCGCGAACCGCAAGACTCGAGCTATTAATCACTCGAATTAACTCGATGTCATAAATTGTATAAACCAGACGTTCTCAAAGTGGAGCAAGCGGACCCCCAGTTACATATTATCTGATTTTCTAGATTAGAGTGGGTAAGATACAGCGCCTACCGTGCTTTAAATAACTGATAACTTTTTATGTAACACTTTAGCTGAACCAGAAATATCTTATCCAGCTAACCTAGATGTCCTGTTTTGACTACGAATTTCAAATTCGTATAGGTTATAATCATAGAAATAATACAATTCCAACCGATGCATTTAAATGATATTTGCAGCGTGCAGGTGTTACTAAAAATGTTTATTGTCGTTAAGTTTACTTAATTTTTTTCATTTCCTGACAATAAAAAGTTAAACAAAAAAATATCGACATTATTGTTCTTATTCACTTGTATTGTACACCAGGCACAGTACAACATATATAAATAATACAATGGATTGCCTTATCACAAAAAGCTATTTCTTCCAGGCAACCTTAAGATGGAGACGATCGAAGGAAGCGTTAGAATATATATAAGTCAAATATAGTTGTAATATATTAGAGATGGGAAAATTGGAATAGGATGACCTAGGCAAACATATTTGAACAAGGTAGAAGAAGTATCAAAGAAGGGCCAGGTCAGAAGTACCAAGAATAAACGAGCATGTATGAAGAACTAATGTAAAGGAAGCGATAATGTAATGTGAGTAAAGGAAGCGAGAGAGGTATGCGATGATCGTAACAACTGGTGTCTTTGCCTATACCGATGGGGCACAGGCGCGATGTATGTATTAAATATATATATAAAGAAAAATATTTTTATGTACAGATAAGGAATTATTGAATTATAAAGAACGGCTATACGCCTTCACAAACTGTTTAAAGACAGACAGAGACAGCAAGCATCTAACGCTTAGCGGAAGTGCATTCCACAAACGAACGGCCTGGGCCATAAAAGATTTACTGAAAAACATCGTGGAATGCGAAAGCATTGTAAGTAATAGATTATCTGATGACCTGAGAGATTTTTCGCTGTCGTCTAAGAACACGAAGTGATTTTTGAGATACTTAAGAAATATTTTAACTGTTAATATATTATTTTTCGGTTTTGGCATTCGCCAGCTAGTTCCGCGGCACGCTCGTTTGTCTCGTTCGGCTCGAGATTATGCTCGCAGTTCTAAGCTTACCTCTTCTAGTTGATTCTAAACATAGTATTCAGTGATTATTTTTTTTCATTATAATTTTTTTTTCATTTATGACTCAGTCGCCGTGGGGTTTCCGCAGAGATGAATAGTACCTCCTTTGAACCAGGTGTCGTAATAGGTGACTGAGGTACCGGATCCGACAGATGGCGGTGTATCCGAAACAATGCAGCTCAATTGTTCAGGGCGGGAATAGACAACAGCATCTCTGTCGCAAAATCTACGCTTTGCGATTCCCCAGCGCGGCAATTATGGGAAAGCCCACCCCTTTTGGGGAAGCCTATCTCCAGCAGTAGATTTACAACGGCTATTATGATGATGATGTCTTAGTCTAAATCGAATAGTATTTATAAATAATGTTCGGGCAGTATATGTAAACTCAGTATTTATTAATTTGTCTGTAACGTTTACATATAAAACAAATTATTTAATTAATTGCACGATTTTAAGTAAGCGCAATAGCCTTAAACAATAACCTAAAGAAAAACAACTTAGATTATCTTATTAAAACTTTACTCCAATATAGGTTTCGGTGGATTAGAGAGAGATGCCAGCGCACTACTCAATAACCTGACAAAGCCTCTAATTGAATTCTTGATCATCCCCCAGGGTCGCAAGATTTAAATAAATTTAGCAATTATTCAAGAACGCCATTAAAATACAGACCACAGCTTGTATGGGTATTGTACTTGTATATTGAAAGGTGAAACCAAACGCACTTATTGTCTCAACCCAATTTATGCTAACTTCTAGAAATTTAAAATCAATTTACTTGGTCCACAAACGGCCAAGACATAGATGCCTTTAATAATAGATTCCTTAATTTTAAATAGGAAATTTCATAAATACTGGCGCTCGTGTTATCCTCATCCTCCATATAAAATATCATAATCGGCTAGAGATTAGAAATATATTTTATTGCTTGTATTCTTAGAATTATTTACATCTTGTTTGATAAATTAAATAACGTAAATTAAACAAAACATGTCGTGAACACATTCCCTAGGTTACCGTCTAGTTAATTATAGATTTAATTATGAATATTAGTATGTATGACAGTAATCTGAAGTGTTCCTATACGAAATAAATAAATAAAATGACCATAAAAAGGTTCATTAGGCTACTGTTTGAGAAACACTGATATAAATCAATGCTGATAAACGAGCCAATCAATATCGGAATTGACATGTCACGACGCGGCCCTAATGGTTAGCCGAAGGCTTTGTTTGACTTGTAGGCTTTTGTTGAGTACGTACGGTATTGTTTGAATAATTTCATTTAATGGATTAGCTATTTGGCTCCTATTCGGGATCAAACCATCATGTAAATATGATATTATAGATATTATAACGCGTAACGGAGATACGACATTCACATGACTTCATACAAAGGTCGTCTGCTTTGGTACCTCACTCTCACTTATTTCTACCGCCTAATAGCAGTGTTTGTATTGTGTTCCGGTTTTAAGTGTGAGAGCGATAGTGTCATTACTGGGTAATTTGACATAATATTTTCAAGTCACAAGTTTGGCAATGCGCTGGTGATATTACGTCTATAGGTTGCAGAGACGTTTACTATCACGCGGACTGGTTTCTTTGTCGATTTGATGTAATAATAAAAACCATTTGATAACTTTGGAAAAAGTGCTATTATAAAGGTATCAATTAGATCCATATAAACCTAATATTGTAAAAATATATTATTGCTTGTTTGTTCTTCTTTCACACTAGAACGGTTGAATGTCGATAAAATTTAGCACAATGATTGTCTTAAATAGCGTACATTGTAGAAAGTAATGATTTTTACATTGTAGTATTATACAGTAGTTCAGAGTAGGTAGTTCAGAGAATTTAATCCGACGAAATATATATTAGATCTCGAAAATCCGGAACGTGACAGAATGGAGTCTACGTGTAAAAGGTTGCAGTCGTAAAACTATATTTTAACATATTCTAGCGGTTCTTGTGGTCGTATCGAGGACTAAATTTGACCATACATTTTTAAGTTTAAACTTTACTTATTTTTTTATTTAATTCAAGACCAAAGAGAATATAATCACTGACGCCAATAGACAATAAATATTTAGTTCTTCTAAGTATGTTGTGTGTTATTCAAACAGTAGTATACATAATACTTATTTTAATCAATTTTTTATTGCCTTCTGTATATAAAAGCTTCATACACTTCATCTCCACTTTAACTTAAATTGTGTTAAGTTTTACTTTCATCCGTTCGCACAATTTACAGGAGTAAAAGTTTTCGCTTCATTCATAATATATAATAATTTTGCTATAAGAGAAAATTATATTTGTACACGTTTTTAATTGTACCATTCTATCTTTCCAGGCCGGTCTGCCGAAACTGCGTGGTATCACCAACGGGGTCCTCGCCACCACCACTTCACGAGCACGCATCATCGCCGCCCCCTCCCGCGCCATCATCACCTCTCACCTCCCCCAGACTGCTGCCCTCACTCCCCTCCCCGCAGCCAAGCCACAGCGGCTCCTCAGTACCTAGCCAATCAAACTCCCCGCACCCGTACTCCTACCCGAACTTCAGGAGAAGTCAACCAGTTCAAAGAGACAACTTTCAAGATTACAACGTCCTGCACAGCCACAGTGTAACCCAGCTGAACCAACCAGGTCAAAGTTACCAGTCACCACAGTCACCTCAGTCAGCCATGTCACTGTCTCCGCATCCGCTGCCGCAGGGCAAGTTCAGAGGGCTGCTGGAGCACGCTGAGAGGCTGATGAAGCCTGGGGATCCGCATCGTCACTCGCAGAGCGATGATGACTCGGGTTGCGCGCTTGAGGAGTACACGTGGGTGCCTCCAGGACTAAGGCCGGAGCAGGTGAGACTTTTAGATCTTCAGGACTAAAAAAGAAACTGATATAGTAAAGTGGAATCTATGATTATATTTACAAGACAACTTTTCTCAAGGCAAGATTGTAACCTGCATCTTTCACATACAAGAAAAATTGATTTTTGTTCTAGTAAGTATAACTTCTCAAAGTAATCAAGTAACCATTTCATAATTACCAAAAACATTGAAGAAAAGAAATGGCGAAATATCTCAGAACAAAAAAGAACACTAGAAAAAAAATCGACATATCCGCTAAAGTCATGGTAGCATAACGGTAGTACGATCTCCCGGTATCGAAAAGATGTAGGTTCGAGTCCCGTCTGATACCTGAGACAAGTTGTTTTTTTTTAGTAAATATCATCTTAAATATAATCCAGCATTATCTATGACTAAAACCTCACAAAGTAAGAAACAATGATATCAAAAAGTGGCCAAAGATCCTGCTATCTGCATTTGTTTTAAAAACCATAACTTTCAATAATAAATCAAATTAAAAATTATTTTGAAGGCGGAAAATAGTTTGTTGTTCCTTAATTAACCAAGTAAGCATTCTCTTCACCTTTATTAGAGAGCGTAAATAGTTGATGCCAGAGTTGTCACCAAGACTCATTGTTTCCTGTTTTCTCAGATTATGAATACTAGCTTTAAAGACAGCAGACATGTTTAGAAATTGTTTCGACTGCAAAACACAATGGCAAGGAAAATATTACCATTTATCATTGCCGCTGTCGCATTTCCCGATTTGTTGCCACATTTTTCATCACACTGTATGCTATATGTCCTCTATGAATAACATAGAGGACATTCGCTATGTGTGGTTACGATGCCAGAAAATTAAACACGTTTGCTAAATGACGGTGCAATAAGTCACGGCTGCGCGGGGCGTGCTAACAACGGTTTGCATAAAAACTCCAGTATGAATGACTACGCATACAGACCCTATTAATTCTAGACCGACTCGGTTTATCACCTTCATACTTATTTCTATGTTGGTATTCGTGTTGAAGGTATGGTTTCATTTATTTGTCGTATTTTAGATACGTACTTTGATGCTAACGGTCGATTTTGAATAATGAACTTATAACGGGTTTCTTCGTTTCTTTTATATTTTACACGCATATTTGATTTCAAAAGTTATTTCTTTTATTATTTCCTTTCTTCTCTGTCCTCTTTGTAACATCATATCATTCGATAGTATTCATTATCATCATTCCAGCTAATGGATGTCCACTATTGGATATAGGCCTCCCCAAGCCTGGCAATCGTGTTGGCAATCGCAAAGCGCAGCTCTCGCGACGGGGATGCTGCTGCCCATCCAGTCCTGTGCATTTAAACTGTTCTGTTTTGATGTATATACCGCTGTTGGCTTTGGTACCTCAGTCGCCTCTTACATCTAGGGGGAGGTACTATTCTACTCTGCATGGTATTAATGTAACTTCATTTGCCATCTTTGATTTATCTGCACACATGACAAATATGAATCCAGAAATACAATCCGCATTTTTGCGACCAACGCCGCTGTTTGACAGCTTTAATAAATACTTTAAAAATGTGATATCCCAAGGCTGATTCCTGTTATACCGAACATTTTTATTGTTTGTGAACAATAATTTTGTATTTTTTTTAGGAAAATCTCATTATTTTTTAACGTCAAGGCGACGTTCCCATGCGGCATTTTTCCTTGTTTTAAAATTCACATTAAAAATATAACATAACCATTTAACTACACAAACATTTTGTTTATCCCCGTCGTGTTTAATGTGCTGAGGATGTTCACTTAATAAAATTACTGCCCACTCCTGCCTACATTACGACTGACCGAAACAATTCGCCTACAACTCAATACATTCGAAGCCACTCTGAATAATGCTGATGCACTGTCGATAGTTTCTGTAGCAAGTGATCGATTCTCGACCCTGAAAATAGAGTATATAGCCACATTATACTATACATTTCCTATCGCTTCAAAATCAAAATGTTCTTTACTTAGACCTAGCTTTTTAGAACTTGTTGTATAAAAAAGCCGTGAGGTACCGGCAGAATAGTACCTCCCTCTGTACTAGGTGTCGTAAGAGGCGACTTAGATACCAGAACCGACAGATGATGGTATATCCGTCCGAGAAAGTGTAGCTTAAATGCACAGGGTGGGGATGGGCAGCAGCATCCCCGTCGCAAAAGTAGCTTTGTTATTTCCAACATGCTTGCCCAGCGCGGTAGTTATGGGCAAAATTCTCCCTTTCCTTAAGAAAGCCTATATCCAGCAGTGGACTATGGCTGTAATGATTATATAATCTTTAAAAAAAGTACATTTAAAAAGTAGTACCTAAAATGCGAGCCACATAAAAGTATGTGTCGCCTGGTGCGGGTCATCTTTATAATGGTAAAAATGTACTAACGACAAACTTAGGAGACCTTCCACCATATGTATTTATTATTATTATCATGTCAGCCGTTTTGCTGTCACATTTCCTATTGAACACGGGCCTGGCCAAGAAAGCTAGTAGAGATAGAATGGTTGCTTGCATACTATCCTCGATATCTAGTCCCACATGTTGGTAGTCGTCCTTCAGTCGGTTATCAGGGCTTGCTGATTTCGATAATTGGCTTGCTCATTCAAAAATTATAACTGCATAAGCCATCAGTTTTGGGTGTCAAGTGCTAATCGCTGGTTTTTCCGTTGGGTTATAAGAGTAACGTTGGCTTTACTGAAAATTTATTTGATTAACTCAATTAATGATATACCGAACATTACGCCCTCCATAGTTAGTTGGGCTTGTATGACTTGGATAAGATATATAGATATACTACGTTTTGAGTATTATAACATATATACCTAAAATTAGCGAAGATTTGAGGGCTTGAAGTGTGTTGGACGTGATCATCACGAGACACTGATGAAAAAGGAAACTCCTTTATCAAAGAGTTGGGAAGGCGATTAGACCACCGTTTGGGGCTTTTCTAATGCAGAAGATCTCGCTTGCTGTGCAGCGTGGAAATGCTGTAAGCATTTTTACGTTAGGTCCGACATGTCTCTTTTTTAAAATGCATTATTTTTATAGAAATATATTAAATTGTAATAAGTGAATAATAATTATTTATAACTAAAAAAACATAAACTGATTAATTACATTGGTAAATTCCATACTAAAATATATATCTCTATGTTAAAATAAATATATACTTTTTTATCTACATGTCAGATTTTGCACTGTTATTCGGAGACAAGTGACCATGTTATCGATATCGACTGGTCGATGCCCAACACTGATTGGCAGTCGTAAACACTGCACAATGCCGCAAGCCCTCAAATATTCCCAATGCCCGCGTATTCTAAGCAGAATGCGGGATTTAAGTGCGGGCCGGCCATCCGCCATATTGTCCCGCGCTCCTTTGTCGACTCTCTGGTCGCGGTTTTGTTTTACCATAGGCCTTTTACGAATGAAAGTGTTCTGAGGAATGAGTGTTTGCTCGATTTTTAGGCTCTTTATGGAAGCACTTAGTTCGATGTAGTCTTACATAAGGTTTTGTTTGGCATTCTTATGTTGATATTAAATACTAAATGATGAGATCTTTATTTTTTTTTTACATAAGCGGAGAGATATTTCTTTAATCTATATCACAAGTCAACACGAATTTTGAGTCTGAGTTCTGTACCTCTGATTTTGATTACTTATGCCTAACTAATTAAAGAAAAAAAAATTTTATCTAATAAAGTTTGCTTTTGTAGTTACTAAAACGAAATTTTAATTTTTATGAAAAAGCTCTATTTCTTAATTTCAATTATATGTAAAAGGAAAACAGTTTTGAATTCACATATTTTTATTGACTTTAATTATACAAGACGGCATAAATAAACCCACAAATACAAAAAAGAATACAAAAAAGACTTTAAAAATGAACAGATTTGGTATTTCTTCTGTGTAAGTTGGGACTTTTTCGTATGAGCCCCCAAATGTAGTCACCCATCATATTTTCATTATATTGTCCTTGATAACGCTTTTCGAAGTTCATTATATCCTGGTGGAAACGTTCCCCTTGCTCTTCTGAATATGCACCTAAGTTGTCTTTAAATCTATCCAAATGAGCATGTAGCATGTGGACTTTCAAAGACATTCTGCAACCCATAACTTTGAAGTTGTGAAGCATATCAGTAATAAGCTCCGTGTAATTTTCTGCCTTTCTATTGCCAAGAAAGCCATGAATCACTGCTTTAAGGCTGAGCCACGCTTGTTTTTCGTGCGTACTGAGGAGCTGTAGGAATTGTTCACTGGCCATTATTTTCTTTATTTGTGGACCGATGAAAATACCAGCTTTAATTTTAGCCTCTGACAATTTCGGGAAAAATGATTTTAAATATTGAAAGGCCTCAGAGTCTTGACGCAGAGCCTTTACGAACTGCTTGATCAGACCTAATTTAATGTGCAATGGAGGCATTAAAATATGATCGGGCTTCACGATTGGTTCATTTTTGACATTATGTTGTCCTATTTGAAACTCGCTCCGTTGTGTCCATGAGTGCTGCTGGTAGTGAAGTGCATCGGCTCTACTATCCCATAAGCAAATGTAACACGGATATTTAGTGTATCCGCCTTGCATTCCCATCAGAAATCCAACTATTTTAAAATCCCCTATCACTGGCCAGGCGTACTCTTCATATTTTAAAACTTGAAGCACCATTTTAACGCTCTCCTAATTTTCTTTTAGCATTACAGAATGAGCAAGGGGAAGAGATGGAAATATATTTCCATTATGTAGAAGAACTGCCTTTAAGCTTCTTGTAGAGCTGTCGATGAAAAGACGCCATATATCATGATCTTATATGCAACGGCTCCTAAAAAAACTGCTAAAATACTATAATATTCGTTTTACATTGTGTAAAGGTACAAAAGCAAACTTTATTTTTTATAAATGGAGTTTTTGCTTTTTTTTCGATGTATATAATCAGAAAATATTTACTAAATAACAGACTCAAAGAAAAATATTTTTTTTGTTGACTTGTGTATTCAATAATATCAATGTATACGTGGATGAAAAGAATATTTGTTACGCTTTAGCAGTTAAACCGATTTTTATAAAATTCGGCATATGGATAGCTATTAGCAGATTGGTCATTTGCTATTTCTGGGAAGTATCCCTACGAGATGACATGCAAATTGAAGTCTCGCTTGCACTTTTGGATAGAGTCTGGTGTGGAAAGTAAAAAAATAAAGCAAATAACTGTTTGTAAAATTTATTTTGAATTTATAAACCCCGTCAATTAAGTCGGATTTTATTTGGAAGTCTACTTCTGGACATAAGCCTAATTTTGTCGATAATTGCCGTGCTGGGCAAACTTGTTGGCAATCGCAGAGTGCAGCTTTGGTGACGAGGATGCTGCTGCCTTTGTTTCAAATGGATATGCCGACATCTGTCGGTTCTAATACCTTAGGCGTTACGACTTCAGGTACAGGGGGAGGTACTATTTTACTCTGCCGGTACCTCAACGGCTTGTATTCTGTTAAATGTACCAAAAATACTCATATAGACCGACAGAGTGGAATAGTGCCTTCCTCTTTACCAGGTATAGTCAGAGGAGACTAATGTACCAGAACTGACAGGTGGCGATATAGGGCTGGGTGGGGCCAGCAGCTGTCCCGTCGCGAAACTACACTTGCCACCACGCTTGCCAAGCGCGGCAACTATGGGCATAATCCTGATGATTCATTTAAAAACACTTGATAATATTTTGACATTCCTACTGACTTTAATTTATATTTTATTTAAATATATATATTCGCTATCCATAGATCATCTCTTTTCACAAGTTAATTAAAAAAAAATTGTATGAACAAACACAATTTGGAAACATTTTCGTCGGAAATCACTAATTTCAAAATCCTCTCCTGCGTTTCGTTCCGTGTCATTTGTCAATCTGTCCGTCATTATTTGTGCATTACCGCTGGTGATTACGCGCAGAGGCTCGCTGAGAACATTTATCACTGTAAGACATCGCCGGACACTTTAAACGGACAATTTGGCTTCAAATTTGACCTTACGATTCTCATACCGACGTAAATGTCTATGACCATTATAACAATATGACATTTCTCTTCAATTTAAAAACGCTGTGCATTGTTTTTATATATTGTTGAATAATCTTTAATCTTTTTGTTGTTGTTTCTCGAATAGAATCACGCGAAGGTTCTTGTGGGAACTTCATGAATTCTTTCTTTTTTTTCTTATAGAAATATGTTGTTATAATCTGCGTATGTAGATCTTAAGAATCTCTTTAGATAATGAGCAAATAAAAGATTGCCGTTAGGAAATCACCACTATTTTTTATTAAATGTAATAATTAAAAACTAATAGGATAAAGCTAAAGAGTTTGTTTGTATATTTAAATGAGCTAATTTCATAACCGCTGGTCAGTTTTGAAAAATTCTTTTAGTGTTCGATAGTCCATTTATCGAGGAAGGCTATAGGCTTTGTAACATCATGCTAATACCAATAATAGCGTAGCATAAATGCTACTAGGTTTGTTTAACGCGGGTGAAACCACGCGGCGCTGCTAGAGCGTAGCTATAACTACTATATTTATTAGGGATGGCTCAACAATGGCTTACATAGCGAGACGGGCAAGGACTGGCGCTCGGTAGTGTTCGATTTAATTGTAAGCTAAACATTTGATTCATCAAAACAACATGATATCTCTGATAATTATTATAAAATAAAAAACTTTATTTTCTTACTAATAAAATCTATTTAATCAGATATACAAACTAAATTTCAAACATTGGTCTTGCAAGTAAAAATTGTAGGTACATTAGTTAAAATAAATTAAATACGAACAAAAACATTTAAAGTAATTCAAATAAATATAATTAAAAGGAAAATTCAACACCAGTTAATGAACTCCCCTGTAATTTGTACTCAGAAATTTCCCATTTAAATACTTTCCACCGAGCGGCCGCCGCCACCAAATACAGTTTTGAATACCAAATGTACAGGGACTTTATAATTATTGCAAAAATAAAGCAGCGAAAAGGGCAGCCGAGCAAAAAATTAAAATAGCCCTCGAGGGCATCTCCCCCCCGCCTCGGCGCCAGAGAGCGTCTTACAAAGAAGCTTTAAAAGGATCCCCTTCGCTCTTTAGAGGGATTTTCGTAGTTTCAATGCGCTTTTAATGGTTTAAGTTGACAAAGAATTGTGAGCTTGCCTAAAAAAGTTTTATCTTTCAATAATAATTACGGGATTGGAATGAGGGATGAGTTTTTAAAACTGTATTTCGGTGCTATTATCAGTTATTACTTTGCTTAAGCCGTGGGGTGCCGACTATAATATTGACACATCTCATACGTCGACCTAACTCTGTGGTAAGTCGCTTAAAGCATTGGTTTTACGATCATCAGGTAATAGACGAACAGAATCTATACTTCCATACTAATATTATAAAGCTGAAGAGTTTGTTTGTTTGTTTGAACGCGTTAATATCAGAAACCGCTAGTAAGATTTAAAATATTCTTTGCGTTTTGGATAGTCCATTTCTGAGAATAGGCTATAGATTATATAACATTACGCTGAAACTAATATATAAAGATAAATGTTGTTTGCGCCCCAAATGCTTACCAACTTTCCGCAAATCAGCCTCTTATCATGTTGTGTTCAATATGCAGTCAGAAACGAACTTTTGTCATATTATAAAATCACTTATTTTGTAGAAATTCACCCTATAACACCAAACTTGTACAACTTGATTCGAATATTACAACAGTTTGTGTGATTAGTCTCTTCTGTTAACCGCAGGACCAATTTTAATTAATTTTGGTATGTAAAGTTCTCTTCTTCTCAAAGTACTCTTCAAAAATATATGAATAAAAGTAATAATTTAAAATCTATTGAACAAATCATGAAGAAGGAGCCTCATCAAGAAGGAGGATGTTTTGCCCATAATTGCCGCGCTGGGCAAACGTGTTGGCAATCGCAGAGCGCAGCTTTCGCGAAAGGGATGCTACTGCTCATACCTACCCTGTGCTTTTGAGCTACTCTGTTTCGGGTGGACGCTATCTGTAGGTTCCGGTAATTCAGTCACATCTTACAACATTTGCTACAGAAGGCAGTAATATTCCATTCCGCTGGCACTCCACGGCACTCTACAACTTAACGCGGTCGAAACCACGAGGCGTTGCTAGTGGTTTAATAAAAAAAAGGAATAATACAACAGCGATGATCTATGGCAGCGAAACGTGGACTCTTACTATAGATCTTCTAAGCCAACTTAAAGTAGTTCAACAAGCTATAGAGAGCAATGCTCGGAGTCTCTTTGCGCGATCGACATGCGGTTTAGAAAATTAAGTGGCAGTGGGCAGGGCATTGGTGCAGAACCAATGGCCAATGGAGTCGTAAGGTTCGGGTATGAAAACCTAATAACGGCAAGCGCAGCGTAGGGCGTCTATTCCGCTAGATGAACAGACAGATCTGACTAAAACCGTAGGATCGCGCCGGACACAGGCCGCATACAACCGGTCCTATTAAAAATTACTTGGAAAGGCCTATGTCCAGCAGTGGGCATCTTATGGCTGATATGATGATGATGATGAATGAAACAACACAAAGAACTTTATGTATAAAACAATGTTCGACAGTACATACAATATTTTGTAAAGTTAGTTTTTCTCACACGTGTCGCATTGTGCCACTCAAGTTTATAGTCCGTAAAGCTTTAACAAGTGCAAAGTGGATGCATAACTTCTAGAACAATAAAACGTTTCCACGCGAATGTTACTTTAATATTTCAATGGAATTATTGTTTTGTCGTTATTTGTTTTGTTCTCGTATATTCAAAATATATGTTTCGCTGAACACAACTGAACAATGTTTGAATATACTACAGTTTCAACTCATGGCATAAGAACCACTAACCAAATCAAATAATACTGATGACCCTCATGACCCGACGGGATCATAAGAGTCATCTAACATTTAAATTAGCTCTATACTAGTCAGCATGATTTGGCTTTTATGATGTCGATGAATCTAAACAAATGACGCAATATAATATTTTCTAACATTCACGCGTTCACGACTAATCTTCTTTTGAACGATTTTGCAACACAACATTTTTTGTCAGTCGTGAAAACGTTTGCCGTACCTGATACGTCGACCAAAAAATGTAAAACGTTATTTAACGTTTTGATGCCGTTAAAAAGTAGTTTAATTGTAAAGTCACGAACATTTAAATAAGAACATTAACGAGTAGTAATTACAGATTCTATTTTAGACTTTTTTTTTGTTACGTCGCTATTCTTACAAAGTTCCTAAGACTTAAGCGCTAAGGGTTGTGGGTTCAATGCCTACCCAGCACAAATATTTATTTCGTGAATACTTGTATTTGCTCTTTGTCTGAGTGTTACATATATGTATGCAAGTATTATATTTGTGATTCCTCTGTTGTTTGATGTCCGTTAAAAAGTTCTTAAAGCTACTTGACTCGGAGTCAAGTCAATGTATGAGATGTTAAGCGAATTGTGTTCACGCCATGAGACCCTATTTGCCCAAAAAGAAACGACAACCCCAGACCATAATCCGACGCATTAATTTATAGCTGCCCCGCTTATTTTCATTACGTTTCCCCAAATTAACAGAATACGTGATTACAATACATAGCCGGTTATGGGGCAATACAAAATACAATAATAATTTTCATTTCGTAGGACTATATTTTTTATATGTATGAGGCGTGACTTCTGTCAGTCCTGGATAATTATGAATATTGGTTAATATAAGTAATTTCATTTACTTTTCTTTTGTCATACGTTATTTTTTTTATATTGGACTATATCATTAGTCCGTATTGCTATTAAAGATCCAAAGTGTTATGTGAATAGGTAATTAACTAATTCTTTGAGGAAATTGCGATAATCTCAGCACATAAAATTTGACATACCTGGTACCGTCAGATAGCGGTATATCCGTACGGAACAACATACCTACAGGGTAGATAGGTATGTATGTATAAGGCAGTGTCTCGTTACAAATGTCCGGGATTACCACCACACATAACAAAACTAACAATAATAACCAAAAATACCCCAAGCCTAGATGTGGAATCGATGATACTCATATGATGATGAAGACAGATTTCAATATCCTACTACATTCTTATTTTTAAATATTATTTCAAAATTACTTCTATTTTTGGAAATGAATGTTAAGATGGTTTAGACTACATGTCCAAACCATGGACATGTAAAGGATGGATAAAAATAGAATCACTGCACAAATATATAGTGTGGAGGTGAATGTAAGAGTTGATATAAGATGAACTAGGCTAATATATCTTAACCAGGTAGAAGAGGCATTAAAAAAGGGTAAAGTCCAAGACCAAGAATAAACGAACGTGCATGAATAGACTAACTCGAGTGAGGGAAGCGAGAGAGGTTTGCCAAGATCATAGCAAGTTTAGATCCATAGTTTCCGCCTACCCCAATGGGACACAGGCGTGATGTACGTTTTTTTTTTAATATATCGCGAATTTACAACCAGTTCGATTTTATATTGTATGATGCGTCTACCAGTGGACGGTCTATGGTCGTTATAATAGTGATTTCATTTTATAATAGACAACAGATAACTAAGGTCTAACTCTCAACACTCAGCCTCGAGAATTTCTTTGTACATGTCATTTATATTTTTTAATCCACATAATAATTGTATTGAGCCACGAATCAATACAATGCCGAACTTAGTCATAGACATTTTTCAGGAACAAATTAAGAGATTATTCAGTCTTCTCCAATCTACTTGAATTGCAAATTCCTTCAAACTTATTCCATAAGCTAATATTAAAGCTTTATTACGAACTCTTATTTGATCTTTTATTGTAGATTTTGGTTCTTTCCTTTCCTTTTATAATTTTGATTCCTTCGTATCTTAGAAACTTTAAATGATAATGTATTGATAATTAAATATTTAGTCACATGTAAATGAAGCTTGTATGTGCATGTAACAGTAGCCGTCGAGTACCGGCGGAGTAGAATAGTACCTCCCTCTGTACCACATATCGTATGAGTCGACTAAGGTACCAGAACCGACAGATGGCGGTATATCCATCCAAAAGAATGTAGCCCAAATGGACAGGGTTTGGGATGGGCAGCAGCATCCCACCGTAAAAGCTGCGCTCTACAATTGCCAACACGCTTGCTTAGCGCGGCAATTACAGGGAAATTCCCCCCTTTGTTTTGGGAGGCCTATGGTCCAGTAGCTGTAATGATGATGATATAAATCTGTATCTTGCCTTTATAATGAATCAAAATATAACAAATGTGAGTTAAACCAAAAAAAATAAACAAACTTTTGCTACTAATAATTCATTTGTTCCCAAACCAGACTCGTAAACATAAATTACTCTCATTCCTGCAAGGATTTTGATGCTAGACAATAATTAATCTCCTCACATACCAATATTCCCCGGGATACAGGGCTCACGTCCCATAATTCCCTTATCAGTCGAGCTCGACTGTAATAAGCCTCGACATGAGTCCACCCCGTGGATGACTCATGTCCCGGACCAACGATATATCACATTCTAAGATTATTGTGTTAGGGTAACTTAATTAATTGGTACAGTTATAATGGAAAATCATGTCTTACTTACAGAATAGCTTGATCTTTTTCGTTCAAACGAATAAGATACTAGCTCTTCAGTACGTCTGAAAAGATCTGAGTGAAATTTCAATTTTTAAATGTATCTTAGCCAACTGTGATGTACTAGTGGAGAAAGAAAAAAAATAGAAGTAAGGCAATGAGGCAATAGCAAGGCAGGTTCTGCCTGCGCCTATGGAGAGTATGTAAATGTTTGACTGCTAGTCCTTAGAAATTTTTCAGTTATTCTTGGCTAGGCTACTAAATATCAAATTACATCTGAATAACTCTAGAGCCTTATGAATAATCAGAAGAAAAAAACATGAAATCGCTTGGTTTGAGGAGCTTGGTTTCCATTCTCCTTTTATTAAATAAATATTTTACGTTACGTTTTATTTTATTCATTTGCGTTCTTATTATAAGTTCTAACGCACATTGCAACACAACTTTATATTTATATCCGTTTTAATCCGTTATGATTTTCAAATTATGAGGTAATCATACCGCCTCTTTCTCTATTCAAGATTTCCTTAATGTTATACTAAACCACCACTTTACTGCTTTAACTAATGAAAGTTTCATCATTTTCAGGTGCACCTGTACTTCTCAGCGCTGCCTGAAGACAAGGTTCCATATGTGAACAGCGTCGGCGAGCGGTATCGACTCAAGCAGCTGTTGCAACAACTACCACCGCAGGACAATGAGGTGAGGCCACTAAAAACTACAAGAATGCTGTTAAGATTTCTTAAGAAGATAAATTCTAAGTTTTGCAATGCATCCTAGATCCTTATAGTCCACAACGAAACGTTTATCGTATAATATAAAGTTAAAGCCTTAGAAGCTATTATTAATTTAATTTTAATTAGCTAATTTATTATTTTGAAGAAGCCTATCACCTACTTTTTACATTATTCCAGTATATTGAATGAAATACGCAGCTATTACTGGGCTGTAGAACCGTAAGCTTATGTACCGAGTAGCTTATGACCGTTAACAATTTCCGCTGGCAATATTCTCACACTACATAAAAATAAAGCGGTAGTGTGCCAAATTCCAGGTCCGGTACTGTCACGCGCTGTCTGATGAGGAGCGAAAGGAGCTGAGGCTGTTCAGTGCACAGAGGAAGCGCGAGGCGCTGGGACGGGGACAGGCGAGGCAATTACATGCGCCAGCGCCGTGCGATCGGGTGAGTACATATCATATTGATGCTGATTTTATGCTCACACGCACCACTGATCTAAAATAACTTCAAGAAGACACAATGCTAACTAAAGTCGCCAAGCAGACTACAACATGATCTTTGGTAAGAAAAATACTACAGGAACAGTTCCCAGTGAAGCTGATCAGTGAGCGACTGAAAAGTCTCGAGTGATATTTTATGCGTGTATTTTGCCGGCGGGCAGTTCTCCAAGGTCAGTGTGAGATTAAATTTGTGGCGTGTTTTGTTTTGTTCATTGAGGTATATTGAGAAATGCTCGCTCAGCTATCAGAAAACTTATCGCTTTCACTAACCCTACTCTACCAGCAATTCGGTACGTAAGATCACCAAGTTAAGTCTAGCTTGATATGGTCCTTTTCCTGTCAAAGTGTACAACATAGGCATATATGGAATCAGACTTGCTCTATTAAATAATATTCAATTAAACCATTGAATATCCCACACAGTGTTAAATTGCTGATATTTCTTGGTTGCGCCAAAATTTTTTAATTTAAAATATAATCTGCACAGTTTTTTCTCAAGTTCATTCAGTCCTTACTCAAAGCATTAAAAAATGTATATCTTGCAAATGCTTCCATGTCCCTAACAAAAACATCCAGAAAAATTTACTTAATAAGCACCCAATATTGGATCAGGAACGTGATCCAAATAAAACATTGAATCAACCGCATCCCTCCTTATTAGCCACCCACCCCTTCTTTTTACGTCTCCGGCAGCGTGAGTCCTAAGGGAGTTAACAGACGAGGGACTGCGCAAAAATGTGCGAATTTAAAAAAAAACGATGCCAAACGCAACTTGCGTAACCTCTAATAATAATAAATTTACATCCGTGATAAGTCGCTCATAGCAAATGTGTTATAGACAACAGAGGAATCACAAATATCATCATATAGATATTTGTCCTAGGTAGGGATCGAACCCACGCCCTTAGGCGCACAAAATAGGATCACTACCACCTGCGCCATCAGGCCCGTCAAATCGATGATTGTCTATTGTTTTACCGCATCTCTACTCATCATGTAGGTGAATTCCTAAATTTGTTATTGTCCAACTATATTCTAAGTTAACTTTTGAAATAGTGTCCCTAAACATGTTTTTAATGTTTTAATAAATAAATTGAAATTGGTTTAGATATACGCCTGTGTTGATGAGAAAATTGCTGAATCAGATAATAAACATGGATCAAGCAATCGTTGCTAAAGCGTGGCGGCAGCGTAGTATGTCAACACTATCATTATATCAGCCGTAGGACGTCCACTGCTGGGTTTAGGCATCCCCAAACAATGAGGAACTTTGCCCATTATTAGCGTACTGGGCAGGCTTAGTGGTGACGCAGATTATTATCAGTCCTATGGTATTTGAGCTTACATGTTACGGGTAGATATGACACCTGGTATAAAGGGAAGTACAATTCTATTCTGCCGGTACCTCACTGCATAGTAATAAATCGTCATCATATTAGCCCTGGAAATTACTACTAGGCATAGGCCTCCCAAAAAGAGGGAATTTTGCCCATAATTACCGCGTTGGGCAAGCATGTTGGTATTCGCATCTTTCGCAGCGCAGATACTGCTGTCTACCCTGTGCATTTTAGCTATACGGATGAATATACCGCCATCTATCGGTTCTGGTACCTTTGTCGCATCTTACAACACATAGTACAAGGGAAGGTACTATGTGTTGTAAGATGTTGTTATTACTCTGCCGGTGCCTCACGGCAATAGTTACATATATTAACAGACATTTCTTGAATTAGGCTCCAAAACCTATTGATTCTAAAAACCAAGATAGCCTCGGAAATTAAATCAGGTTAACTAGTAAGTATAGAGATTATCCGAAAATTGTGCTGTCAGCACTAATTTTCATAAATTTACTGCAGGGCCGATCTGAAAAACTGACAAATATGCCCCGTGTCATTGCGTCAAGATGACGTAACGTGACGCTGTAAGACTGCGCGAAGTCGCGAAGCAGTTCAGGCAAACTATCGCCCGTCTGCAAACTGCCTTAGCTTCCTAATGCAGTGTACGCGAGTGGCGTCACAAGTGAGCACTAATGAAAACATTGGATCCGGGAGGAACGGGCGCCTTCATTTAATTAAGAGTTCTGATACTTCGAGGCTCGGTTACTAAGATTTCAGATTATATTCAATGGTAATAAAAATGGCCAGCTTTTCTTGGTTTAGTACCTGTTGTTTTTATTTTTGAGGGAGGGGAGGAATTACTTATTTTTATAACCATGTTTCCGTGTTCATTAGAGCTACACTGTTCCGGATAGTACCTTAGTACACCTCTTACGATACCTTGTACAGAGGGAGGTACTATTTTACAGTGCCGGTACCTCACGGCCACGGTGTATAAAATGTTCTGTGAATTTATTATTAAAATAAAAAAATGTTTTAGTTATCCAGTTCTTATCAATAACGAAATTATGCAACTTACTTTTTGTTTATTTCAAATCAGTGCATCAATAGACAGACATATTGATAAAGCCTTTAAATTAATCATGAACAGTATGAAAATACCGCCAGCGACTCGTTCCCAGCAGTGACTGGATAAAACGCCACTTCATCAAGAGATGCCAAGTGCGAACCGGTGATTTGTTAAAACACCCTGTATTACCGCGCTCTGTGTTAAGGCTGTGTGCATTGTGAGGAATAATATTGAAGTTATCATATAACTTTTATACCCCAGATTAGGCTTGTTTTAACTATTTATAGGGGTTGACGGGCCCATGATGCAGATGGTATTGATCCTGTCTTGTGATCCTGATGGGTTCGATGGGTGGGGCCAGGACAAATACAAATGTATTTCATTATGTATATCAATATGTATTTCAGTAGTATATTTGTGATTTCTCTGTTGTCTGATGTCCGCAACACAAGTGCTTTGAGTTACTTATCAGTTCAGAGTCACAGAATGAGTTGTGGCAGAAAATAATAATATGTAATATTTGGTAGTGTATAACATTACAAATGTAAACCAAAAGTCCCTCTGCCACTCGCTTCCCGATCAGCTACTCTCCGCTAACCGCTACCCGCTTCCCGCTCAGCCAACCACCCCGCTACGTGCCACCCCCAAACCCTCGCCCTGACCCCGCTAGCTAACATTTTAATCCGGCCGACGATAAATCATAGCGCCCTCGCGTCTGCTGCAATTGATACTGCCGATTTTTTGCCCCGTCCGTCCGTTTGTTTACGGCGCGCTCGTGGATATTTATGCGCGAACACATGGCTGGAAGCATGCCTGTGTTTATTGTGGGCTCATGGAAAATAGACACCATTTTCCCAATTATTTATTATATCGGTAAAAGATATTATTTTTGGAACAAACTATTATTATCTTTACTTAATCACGAACTTGCTAGTATTTCTATCCTGTGGAAGTAGGTTCTATCCCCACCACAGACAAACATCTATGTGACTAGAACATACCTATGTGTTATCATGTACTGTCTCTGTTGTCTGATATCCGTAACACATGTGTGTTATTCTTCCGATTCTGGTCAATGTATGAGATGTTGTGTATTTTTTTATATAGAGACTGGTCCGATGGTGCAGATGGTACTGATCCTATCTTGTGCGACAAGGGTCGTGGTTTCGATTCCCACCCAGAGCAAATATTTATATGTTGATATTGGTATTTGCTCTGCGTCTGGGCGTTATATATATATATATATATGTAAACTACTTAAATAGTAGTTTATTTGTGATTCCTCTGTCGTCTGGTGTTCATGACACAAGTGCTTTTAAGCGACTTACCACGAAGTCATGTGAATATATGAGAAGTTGTGTACTTTTTTATATATAAAATAAAAAATGAGAGTATTTTGTCCTAGGAAATAGAAAAGACTTAACAAGTCAAGGTTTAAAGTTAGCTGCCTACATAGCAACTACAAAGTAAAAAACTACAAGAAGTTGTGGACTTTCCTTTATATTGCAGATATTATTTCTCATTATACTATCATCATCATACCAGCCATTAGAGGTCCACTGCTGGACATAGGCCTCTCCAATAAAGTAGGTTTTTTTGCCTATAATTGCCGCGCTGGGTAAATGTGTTGGAGATCGCAGAGCACAACTGTCTTGACTTTGGGATGCTGTTGCCTCTGCATTTGAGCAGCACTGTTTCAAATGGATATACCGCCATATGTCTGTTCTGGTAACTTAGTCGCCTCTTAATATACCTGGTACAGAGGGAGGTACTATTCTACTCCGCCAATATAACACGACTTATACTATATTTATATGAATAAAAACTTTTTCTTTATTATGGCAAAAACGAACAAATTTATTATAGTTTTAATTAATATAATTTCGTGACTTTTATTTAGTTCTTCGCTAACTTCTTCTAAAGAAGCAATTCTAATTTTCTGCCCGAAGTGATTACAAAAATTAACAGATCCATAAAAAGACTATAAAAAGTACCCCACCCAACAGATAAAGTTGAAATTATAAAAAGTTCTAGCATGAGGAATTAGTAGGAAAAGAAAAATTGCAATCGGCTATAGCAATTAACAGGAGAGCGATTATACGCGGAGTCGAAGCTGCGCCCTCGATCTTACGGCCCGGATGTTCACTGGGGTGGCAAAGAAATTAAATAAAGGCATCAAAGACTCGGCTAATTTTCTTAACTGACTAAGTTATATAACTTTTAGTAATTGCGCGTAATAATTAGAAAATTCGCCATGACTTTTTTTCATCGAGAAACAAGCTGTCAAACATTTTTCCTTGTGCGCGTAGAGGCGTCGCGTTAGAAGAGGACTGACGCAGATTCGTTGTCCGCTAAGTAACTTTTTAAACATGTATTTTATATTGGACGATTTTAGCTGCCTTACGAATATCTTCAAGAGCATAGCTATAATATGAGCAATGATGAACGATAAGTCTGTCTAGAGTTAGACCTCTTACAGTAGTCATTTACATTGGTACCTCACTGTTACCTATTTTTCCCGACAAATAGCAGTGTGGTAAATGTAATATCTTCAGGTCATAAGGTGAATGTTTGTGATGTGACGAGCGTATGTATGCATATGATTAAATACGCTGAGTAGGATACCTAAACATTAATATGTTTCATAAGGTGTATATGCTATTTCTAAAATGTTTTTTTTAAACCTCACAGAGCCAGGCCAAAATTATGTCCTCATTCATAATTAAAATAAATATTAAATAAACTAAAAAAGAAATTGATAAGAGAATTTTAAATTACAAAATTTAAATTCTCTTTGGCACAAACGAATACCTAATATTCAGTCCTCACCAGGGAGTAGAACCTGAGGACATCGTCTTGAGGCTAACTCACTTAGCTGACGTCCTCCGACACTAGTGAGGGATAAACATTTCAACACAGTATCGATAAAAAATATCATGTATCGTATGTTATATATAATGTACGATTTATTTTGTGTTTCGAATGTAAAAAATATATAGGGCGAGGATGGGCAGCGAAAGCTACGATCTGCGATTGCCCACACTTCCAACATGACTCATATGATGATGATAATGATAAGTGCGATAAACTTCCAAACGTTTTTTGAAGTTTATGTGAAGAAAAATTATTACGTTCATAAAAATCTTTCCTGGTGCCGCATCATGTGTACTAAATAATGTTTAATACTAATTAAGTGAAAATACGATTTATCGATACGTTGCTAGCCCTCTCTGCAATCTGTGGGTCCACCGCAACCCACTCAATCCAACTTCTGAATCAACCGTTGCATACAAACACTACTGATTGAATCAGTGTCCGGAGACCTGACTCAGGACTCGGACAAGACGTAGAGGTTGTTTTGCTTACATTGGTCGTTCTGAAGTCTATTTAAGAATTGTCAATATATAGTTCTTTATCGATTTAATTGCTACAAACACGCTTATTACTATGATAACATAATTACACAACAGTGCATCATGTTCTGTTCAAATTCAAGCAAATTTATAATACATATAAAAGAAAATAATCAATTTAGCCAATCATCTAAAATAACAGCATATGTCACAACTGAGTAGGTACAAAAAATATAAGATATATATATACATTATATATTTTAAATTGATAGAGATCCTAGATCAAATAAAGAAATTGATAAAAGCGTTACACCTGTCAAGACCAAAATGAATCTCTACGTGAACGAATGTATACGAGGAGATCCCTGGAATAGTTAAAGTTACATAGCACAAATCTATAGAATAAAACAAAATTGAATGTGTAGATAGATGAGTTTTGTTTTTTTCAAATTATGTTAATTATATATATATATATATATATATACATATATATGTATGGTTTATGTTATGAAGTCAGCAAACGAACATACGGTCCGCTTGATGGTAAACGTGACCGCAGCCTTTAGATACTCGACTCATCACAAAGATATCACTAGTGTGTCGCCAACCTTGTGAACTAAAGATACAATGTCACATTTACCCAGTGATTTTACGGACTCTCTCACTCTTCAAACCGAACCACAGCAATGCGCACACTGCTATTTGCCGGTCGAAATTGGTGAGAGTGAGTTGCTAGGACTGACGAGCTTTGTAAGACTCTAGTTATTATATTGAATTTTTCAGCATCGTTTTGTATAAAAATATCAGTTAAATAATTGATTAACAACATCTTTATCTATTGCTTGAAATTTTTCATCTTGGATTTGAGTTTTATCAAATCACATTCCTCTCTTTGCAAAATTAGGTAATAAAGAGATGCAGTGTTTCGAATTTATTTCTCGCATAGCATTTCTCGCGGTCACCATAAGCCAAGCGAACTGTATTTGTTACCTCCCCAACTCGCGTTCATACTCAAGAGAGTAGAAGTTAGAGGTTGAGAGGGTCAACGTCTTGTCTACCTTTGAGTTTTTGAAAATTGGCCTTATATCAGGACTCCCATATTTCGGTTTGACTAACTTCAAGTTTCTATGTCATCGACAAAGGCATTTAAAAGTATCTGCTTTTCTCGCATACAACGACATAAAAAAACAAGACAATATAATTGCCATGCGTAATATTATTAGGATTATATATATATATATATAATTTTTTGCCCATATATTTTGTCCATCATTATTTTTATTATTTGTTAATATTATATATATACTCGTATAGGTGTTGTCGGAAAAGCTGCGCTCTGCAAAATTCCCCACTTTCTTAGGGAGGCCTATGTCCAGCAGTAGACTTCAAGTGGCTGTCATGATGATGATATATATAGGGTAGAATATCAATAGGATTCCGTCAAAATTATTTATTAGCTGTCAAATAATATCACCGTTTTAAATATTACTTTGAAATAGTGCAAACCAGTTCTCATTAATGAGCTGCCTGGCAAAGTTTGTGAATTGGATCTAAACCGACTGGCAAAGACGAAGTCCACAGCCTCGGCTTGACCGTCATTTGGAAGGAAAAAAATCTGTGTTGATTTGCAACCATTTTATTTGCGGATATAGAAAATAAGAGGTGTTTGGTTCCGATCTTTCAGGTTTAGGAATCATTACCGCAAAGTTCAAGTCATCCAAATACCAAATTACTTCAAAATTAGATTAATATAGCGTTTTTCTGATTTATATCATTTGTTTGAAAGCTTACGTACCGCAAGTTGACGCAAATACAAAAAGCTCAGAAATCTCGACCGAAACAGTGAAGGTGTAAAATCAAACAGCAGAAAATTACCTCCATCAGACTCTCGCTAACTTTCATATTGCTCACAAACCTCAAAAACTTGTTACAACTCTAATATTTCGTTCGGCGCCGTGCCCGGCGCATTGTCGCGTGAAACGAAGCGGTTATTAAGATGGCGGTCGCCAAAAGGCGAGCGGTGCCATCTCGCGGCGCCAATTAGAGTTAATGCGGTGGAAATATTTTACTATTGTCGTGCACTCTTTGATTTTGAGAGGTGAGTGCCCATTGCCTCCTGAATTGAGGGTCACGTCACTTCGCAGTATTAATGTATAATTGTATAAAGTTATAATTGCCGCATGTGTTACAAACGATCATGACAAATAGACCAATTAAGATTCGTGACAGAAATCCCTTTTGATTTTTCCAATGCAATATTAAAATATCGTCTTCGAACTGTTGATCTGATCGAATTCTTTATTCTATTTTATTTGTATCAATAAAAATTAGTACAAATAGATTATTGGTTCGAGACTTAAGAACAAGATTAACGATCTCACCAGACGAGTTTTACAACTTAGTTTTAAGACTGGTCTGGTGCTTGCAAAAGTTTAAGTAACAATAATAATAATAACTTTATTCAACAACAAAAGGTAACTTAAACTAAAATACATTTTGATACTTAGGTACCTAAACTAGGTCTAGCCTGTTCTTATAGGCACCTATGCTCTAGTGTGCATGTAGGTGTGGATTTGTGTCTATATGGTCTAGTGTAATACAAAGCTTGTTAATTCAACACATTATTTACGCCGTATTATTTTATAATTTATTTTATAATAATGAAACTATCTAGTTGTTGTATGACTTTTATATTCCTTGGGTAATCAGGGTCGTATGTTTTATTTATAAAAATGCATTCATCTTCACTCATCACTTCCTTATTGGAAATTTTATTATTATTTTATGAGGACTTTAAAGTGCTTGTCATGGGCCTACTCAAATAAAATATATTTAACTTTGACTTTGGTACTCAGACAAAACCGTAGCGCGCCGCTAGTGTAATATTAGTATGTATAATGGAAACAATGCAAGCTGAAGAGTGTTTAGGATCCTCTCTTTTAGTCGCGTCTGAGTGGTTTTAATGACCTTGAAGCGAGTGGCGGGGTGAGCCTGATTGCCCCAATTCACTGCTCAAAGACACTTCATTCAAAGCAGGGGGAAGCAAGTCAGCCTTTTAAGACACAATGGCATTGAAATGGGTTTTGGCCATTCTTGCGGTGTGATTGGGGACATCGTGAAGGGATGAAAGTGTAGAAATATATGTTAGTTCTTATAGCACATTACCTATGTTTATTAGAAGTCATCGGCACTGATGTCATGTCACATTTTAAAAATCGGTAAAGCCGCGAAAGCGTAACCAACAGACAGATATTTATATTTGCGCTATAGATAAGGACAGAAAGTAGGGTGTGACTGGGCAGCTGCATCTCCGTCGCGAAAGCTACGCTCTGTGATTGCCATCACGCTTACCAAGCGCTGCAACTATAAGCGAAATTCCCCCTTTCTTGGAGAGGCTTGTGTCCAGCAGTACACTTCTAATGGCTGATATGATGACTAAATACATATTTAAAAGCCTTGGTTCGCATGCTATAAGCGATTACAAGATCATGACACGCGGCAGATTGTGAGCCAAGTTCAAAAAAAGAACGGGTGACCCAGCACCGGAACCGTTAGGAACCACTTTTTACCCATTAATAAATCAAAATCTATTTAAGATAATCATATGAAATTTGGTACAGTTATTAAAACCTCTTAGTTCAACAGGTATCCTAAATTTCATAAATACAGCTCATACGGTTATTTGGATATTAACGTCCAAAAGTCGTCATTATTTTCATTAACCAATTTTATCTTGAAACAATAACTTTTTCTTTTGATTTATTTCGTTTGTCACATCGCTTTGTTTATCAGATTATAACCTGATAAAGTATTTTACCGACTGAGGCATAACTGTTGCTTTATGAAAAATACAAGAAAATATAGAAAATAACACGTTAAAACCTATTATAACCTGTAAACGTACGAGAATACAGTAGTTTAACAAAGACCAATATGTAATTATTTTGTTACTAATAATTTATTTACAAAAAGTAATGATATCCCACCAAAAACATGAATGTGAAAAGGAGGGCCAAGTTTAAAAGCGTGGTTGTCAACTTTTTCGACGAAATGATTGATATCTAAATGAAATCTAATTTTGAAATTTATTTATAAGAACATACACCATTGTAAAATAAAATTAAAGCACAAATATTATAACTTAAAATTAATTTAAGATTTTGATTTAAGAATCTAGATACTACGATACCTACTACTTAAGGTAAGCCCAAATTAATGTCCTGTATGTTAATGACTGCTAATAATTTATTTCATTAGGGTCGTCAGCATTATAAATCTTTATTTAATTGTGATAAATTGTATAATAATTACAAACCGTCCGTTTATATAAGCTATTAAAGTAATTCCAATACAAATCGTATCATACGAATAAAATATAAAATTATTACAAATGGTCGCAAGATTTAGAATATAGTAAAAACGAAATATAAATTCAAGCTTTTGACATAAAAGAGAATTACATGTAATATTTTTTTATTTACATGTTATAGTTACGTGACTGCTATAAGAATTATTTAGATATACTTAAAAATAAACTTTGCACCTAACGCCATCTATCGAGAAACAATAAAAATAATAGGCACCACTAACCATTAAAGTTTTTTTTTTTTTTATTTTTCGGACGAACCTAGTGCTGGACTACTCCGACGTCAATTCCAGCGCCACCGAAAAAGTCCATTAAAGTTTGAGTGCACCTACATATTTATTAACAGATCCCTTTGGCGCCCTCCCTGGGGTCGCCGCGGGGTGCCGTCACAATAGACCATTACCACACGGGTGCCTTGACAAACAGATTTTATCTGCGGATTTATGACGCGAAAATGCTTAATTAAAATGTAACTACAATGTGCTTGATGGAAATTGTGTATGTATAACTAGTAGTGGCTTTTGCATGTAAATCAGATGAAGAATTTATATCATTTTCTAAGACTGTAAACCTCACAGATATCATCTCATTAAAAAGTTGGTACAGCACGTCTTTTTGAAGACTGAGATAAAATATCAAGAAAGTAATTATATATATCTTTTAAAACTAGTGATAAAATAATATTATCAAATCAGATGAAAGAATCGGGTTTGTCACTAAATTAACTTATATATTTAAAGAATATTTGTATAATTACATGTATAAAGATTCCTTGATTCTTCATAATAATACTATACGCAGATTTGTTTTCAAATTAAAAAAAAAACAAACAGTTTTTGAAGTGATCAAAATAGTATTAAATAGTCTTACTCTCTAAATACGAAAAACTATAAATAATTGAAAACAGTAAATTATCATAGATTCCCAAGCAACATTTCCCGCCATCATTTCGCACCTGCAACGATGCTCATAAACACAATCTTTTCTCCAAAGATATATCACCCAACTTTGAGCGCCCTCTGGTGCACAACTTATGACATTCGTGATTTACAGCGTGCAATGAACGCGCGCGGCGACAGATGGCGCCACTCGAGTTGTTTATTAGAAACGCTGAGATTTATTGCCTTCTCTTGAACAGGAGTAAATGCTTAATAAACGAGCCATTTATTGTATTCGAGTGGGTCGTTGAGACTTATTTGGGGGAGGCTTTAGCCACAGGAATTGGGATTGTAGTAAACTGTTACAGTACGTCATTGGTTGTTTAAGTAACTATTGCTGGAAATCGAACTCGAATGGAAAAAAATATTTTATTTTCTCTTAAGTAGGCTTTCTAAAAAAGTAGGCTGTTTGCTGTGGTTGTGCCTTGTAGACCACCGTGTGTTATACATGACTACGTTCACGCAACTGGCAATGGTTTTTTTCAGGAACGACTCTTTGATCTTTTAGCTATGATATAGTAAGATTTCTGACAAAGATAATTGTTGCTGCCACCCAAACATTTATCACCATTTTTTAATATGCCTTTGACTCTCATTATGAAAGCAAATTTAAAGACTTAGGTATTATTCATATCATCATCATTAATCGTAAAACATCCACCGTTGGATACAGGCTTCCCCAAAATGGGCAAATTTGCCCATAAGTGCCGCGCAGGGTAAGCGTGATGGCAATCGCAGAGCATAGCTTGGCGACGGGAATGCTGCTGTCCATCCCAATCCCGTTGCATTGAAGCCACACTGCTTTAGGTGGATATACCGCATTCTGTCGGTTTCAGTACCTCAGTCGTCAGTCCCCATTTACGGCACCTGGTACAGCGGAAAGTACTAATTTACCCTATTGTTACCACACAACTCTACACGGCATTAATATCAAGAACATCACATCTATATTACTTTGATATTACACTCAAATGCTGATTTATTATTTATTGTGCTGTCAAGAAAATTTCCTAGAACAATCTATTTCCACTGAAGTACGTAATTCCTTTCTCCCTTATTTAAGAATGAAATAAGTATACTACCACGAACCACAAGCCGCATGCAGTTTCGCTTTTAACCTTCCATTATAGAAAATTAAATAACTTTGTGGGTGAAATTACAATACAAAGTAGGTACAAGGTCTTGTCTCCTCTCAATATTTCATTTTGATTAAAACCACTGAAGAGAGTTGACTGTCTCGGAAATGTGCACATTTTAAAAATAAAATCAATATAAATACTCCATCAAATGTAATGGACACGTATAAGGTAAGTTGGTGTTTATGCAATTAAAACAAATCTGTCCAAACAAAAATGTTTAGATATAACTGATCTCTATGTCCAATTTAATCTTTTACAAAAGCCGGCGCTGTTGTCTACCGGAAAATTTTAGAACTATTTCGCTGTCACACGTTCTGCTTTTCTAAACTTGCTTCCCTATACGCAAACTAGATGGCGCGGTATGCCAAGAAAAATATTTTTAAGTTTAAACTAGAGGTCACTACTTGTAACAAAACGAAACTTTTAAAGAAAGTTTAGCGTCAATCTATTATTATTTGACATTCGTAATAAAAGCGTTTTAAAACCTTTCTTCGAAGGCGTGAAAATAATTTTTGTTCTTAGAAGTCTTTTTTTTGTTGTTTAGGCGTGAGAACGGATTTATTCATAAGAGGTTATGGTCGTAAAGGTGTAGAATTGTGGATCTTAGCGCGGTTTCTATGGTCCGCTCAGACTGCATCACGTTTCGTATTTGGTACAATAAAGGTGCCTTTCTTACGCACTTCTTGTGATTAAATAACGGACGGGTTTTTGTCTAAGTTTATCGCTTTATTGCTTAACTGTCGCGGTTTGGTGTGAACTTTTTGTTGCTCTGGGAATTTTCACTTTTTTTCCGTTTGATTTTAAACGCTACCTCCTATCTTATTGTTTTATAAACATTACGTAATAGAATTAGGTTTTATATTCGATAATTAAATTACAAAATGAACAATATTTGGATTGAGAACTATCAAATATTTTTCCCAATTAATATATTCTACCAGCTGTCTCGGTAAATGTTTACTACCATATTAATTATAGGTATAAAGTGATTAAATTACTAAAACAACAATTAAAAATAGTGGTTGGTAATAGAAGAGTGAAAATTTAGGGCTGTATGTATTTTTTTATGCCACATGATAATAAAATAAAAAATATCTCCAAAGACAAATAGATAGCGTTGGATAACTCTTATCACTTAGGAAAATGACAAATGAATAGTAGCCGAAAGCCACAGACCCGCAGAATATGCAAATAAAATTTCATAAGAATCGGTCAAGCCGTTTCAGAGTATAGTAACTAACATTGTGACAAAATTTTATATATTGGTGATAAAAAAAATGTTTTGCAAACAGTATTAGCATTTCAATTATTTAAATATAGTCTTTTGCTTTATATCATGTAAACTCAGTTAAGCTTTAATGTCTGTTATAATAAATCATTGTTTGTATGTATTGTATTGTATATATGTATGTATATTAGCTAATAGACCTTATTTAAGAAAATAAAAAAAAACATAATATCGATCTAGTAACACAGTGTTAGGATTGAAAATTTAAATGGTTCCATGTCATGGATTTTACAAAATTCTCACGGGTAAAGTCACGGCCCGCCGGTATTTTACAACAATGTGCATTCTTTAAATAGTGTCAGCGCATAAGAGTCGGCATTCCGGCAGCTTCCACACTTCAGTGTGCTCCTAATAATAGTCGGTTCATTCATGGACTGACTCATCAATGGGCGAACCAGGGACTCTAAGTAGTCTCACATAAGTTGAATAGACAACTACTTTGTTTTAACAAATATAAAAATGTATTACAGAATTAAACACCTCAAAAAACACCGCAATCTGTTGGTTCTGGCACCTTAGTCGCCTCTCATGACATCTGGTACAGGGAGAGGTACTATTCGACTCTGCCGGTACCTCACAGTTGATAATATAAAAAATAAGTCTTAATATTCGCTTCCATAATGAGATACAAAGGCAAATTTAAAAAATGGTGATAAATATTAGTGTTGCTGCAACAATTGCCAATATCTGAAATTGGTACAGGGGGACGTACTAATCCACTAATAAAACGAAAGAAAATGTTTATGTAGAGGTAATTGCTGCTCTTTTAAATAAAAAATAATGCATAAATTTTAAAGAAATCTTATTGCTCATATATTATTATATATATAGATATATTATGTATAGTTACTTTTACTCCGGAACGGATGAACAGATCCGAATGAATACTGAGAAGAGAATGAATTTGAGACACAGTGTTTGTTGATAGATGCTTTTTTCAAACGTAGCATGCAGGACACTGCTAATAATATTTTATAACCTAAATAAACTAAAATCTAACAACAATATACATATAAATACTACATCTAAATAACTTAAAATTACAACACAAATATTATTAAGTTAATTACAGTTTTAGTTATAATCTAAGTATTATTTTACTGAAAAAAAAACGAGTTTTTTAATTAAATATTTTTAATTGTTATTTGGAATCTATTTAGGTCTATGGTATTTGTTATTCCCAGGGGTAGTTTATTAAATATTTTTATTGCCATATAGTAGGCTCTTGTATTTAGCATTTATATTTATAATACGAACGACCCCGATGACCCAAGGGATCATAAAGACATTCAACATATAGAGAATTTTATTAGACCCACCTTTAATTAGTCTGTCTGCCATTCGAGTCTTAAAAGTAATTTTAGTGTAGGTTCATTATGCGACCCACCAGAAAGGAACCTGCAAGAAAACTAGTGGTAATAAAGGTTCTACCAACACCACCTATGCAGTAGTTAGCGCTAACAAACCATAGGCTTAATGCTAGTGGTTGAAGCAGTTTAATTCCAAACAGGTTAACATACGAGAACTCAAACTTTCGCGTTTCGTATTTGTTTTCATCGAATATAATGATGTTTATCACATGTTCACCGAAATGTGTACCGAATCAATTTAACATGTCGGTAGAAATATAACAGGTCGGAACGTGTCCGCGTCTCAGCCCCAGTTTGTCGTATAAATGATTAAGCTTATCAGTATTATTGATGCCCAAATATTAAATAAAACCGAACAATGGGCCACTCTAAAAAACCACGGCCCCGTTTCTTTTTTTGGGGAAAAAAATCTTATTCAAATCGTGAGGGAGAGAGTTTGCGCACCTGCCGGCCCGGACAGACGGGTGAAAAAACGACAGCTTTCTTGTACCCTCTTTTATATATGTTAATGTATAAAAAGTACTTCGTATTACTCCGTAATGTAGTATATAAGTACTAGACAAGGTACTATATATTATATACTATCTTTATCTATAAAAATTTAATGTAACGTTTTTTGCCCGGCATGATTTTCTAAAATCCTGAACCGATTTCAATACATTATTCTTACAATGTAGAATAGTTTATTTCATAATATTTTTTCATGTTAACATCATCATCATCAGCCATTGGAAGTCCACTGCTGGACATAGGCCTCCCCAAGAAAGCGTGGTGGCAATCGCAGAGCGTAGCTTTGCGACGGGAAGCATCATCTTCATCATACCAACCATTGAAAGCCCAGTGCTGGACATAATGTGCTGTAGGAGGTACTATTCTATCCTGCCGGTACCTCCCGACGGGAATGACGTTGCCAATTCCCGCCATTTGGCATTTGAGCTACACTATGCTGAGTGGATAAACCGCTATCTGTCGGTTCCGGTACCTCAGTCGCCCCTACACCTGGTACAGGAGGATACAAGGGGCTATTCCTTTATTCTGCCGGTACCTCGCGGCCTCGTTTCAGATTCCCGTGGTATTAATACAGTTGCACAGTTTCAACGCAAGCAGCGCCCTTTTGTCGACAAATAAAATAAGATATCTAATTCCATAAAATGAGATCTTACTTTTTAATCTGTTATGTACCAGTAATACCCAATACCAATCTCCGGACAACCAAAAACGAGGAGTCGGAGGCTGCGCCGCGCACTGCTCTACTTGCCAAATGAGCCCTAATTTGCGTCGGCGTCTTTGTAACGTTTTTTTTTACAGGTTTCAAAAAGTACAAGCTTTTTAGTGATCGATAAAAATCACTCGAGACTAAATCGTTGTACGTTTAAGGAAGATACAAAGTAACTTTTATAGTCTGTGTTACAATAAAAGGTAATTGGAAAAACAGTACAAATTGATTTTCGAAGTATTTGTAACGATTTCGATTTCCACCCAGGAGAAACATTTATATGGTGTTAAATCTATGTTTTTAAGTAGTATATTTGTGATTCCTCTGTTGTCTGGCGTCCGTAGCACAAGTGCTTTAAGCGGCTAACCACGGAATCAGGTCAATGTAGAGATGTTGTGGGAATTTATTATTGTATATCTCGATATTGCATATGTATATTTTAAGGTGTTATAGTACGTAATAGTAGTGTGGTACTTGACCCTTTGAGGGTGTCGCAAAACATACAACTAATAGAATTGAATAAGTAATTTCACATACACCTATATGAGCTTTCTGTGACTCATTATTTATGCATGTGAAGAGTAGCCAATGTCATACAACATACATTCACTGTGCAAAATTAAATTTCTATTAAGAAAGGATCGAAGACTACATAAACAAATAAGTTTCGCTCTAGTCCCTTTCAATCTTCTTAAGGATTTCGTCTTGCACTATTTTACCGATTTAAAAGAGATTGAAATGTAGAGGGACAGGAGTGCGGGGCGCGCTTCGCAATCCGCACAAGCGCACGCAGGCGCAACCAGCGCCCGGTGAGCAACAAATTTCGCCGCGACAGATGTCCTGCGCTTGCGCACGTAGGCCAGGGCTGCCTCAGACAACCATCTGATTGATTGCTTACTAAGGTTATTGCTAAGATATATTTAAGCCTTTACGCTTAATACTTTAAATGGATATACACTTCTGGAACTGAGAAAAACAGCGGCTTCAAATTAATTTAAACTTCGTTTATTGATCTAAAATATTTATGATAACAACAATAGATATCGGAAATCAGCAAACTAGAATACTAATTATATTATCACTGTCAAAAAAATTTAATGGCTTGATTATTAAAAAAATCTATTAAATTTGTTTCAAAATCTACATTTATGAACCTATAGTTATGAACTTCGTAAACAAAATCTACTTTTTATCAAAAAGACTACTGACCCATAGATATACAAATTTAGAGATTGGCCAAATGAATTGTGGAATGCCGTAAAAGAGAGTTATGACTTGATTTGCCTATTTATGCCTGACTGATTTCAGAGCGGACAACGTAAATCATTGGTTTGGCAATTTATACTCAAGCAAACTAACAAATTGATGATAAACTATTTTAGGGCACCATATTACCAAATACCCTTTGATCTCGTAATCTATTATAAATAGCAAATTATAATAATAACACAGCCATGTTAATGATACATTTTAAAGTAATTATTCATTGCGACGACCCTACGTCTATGTAGCATCCTCTATTTAACCTCAAACGCCGCCAGTTTTTGCTCTGCGTTTTTACTTAACCTACCGTCTACTAATATTATGCTTATGTTACTTTTTTTTTACTTATCTGGGTGTTTGATGAATAAAAAAACTTTTTTTCTTACGTCGCATATGGCGCCGAACGCGTGCTACGAGCACATTGCGCGGGAGTTTTTTCGCATCCGATTTCGAAATTTAAATATGTCGATGGCGGGCGCATGTGCGCGGTTTTTGTTTTTTTTTTATTGTGCCGGCAAAGGTAGCTTTGTCTGTGAATAAGCAATTGAAAAAGTTTTTACTATGATATTGCGTTATTAATTAATATTTGGGTAATGTTACAATATATCTAGTTACATCGAATACAAAATAAGTCGATAAATGTGAGTGAATTTGCTTGTAACAATATTGTTGCAAAAGAAATCATACGTTGTACCTCTTAATTAATTGAACGTAACTTCATTATTTACTAAGATAAATTATAAAAATAAAAGAAGATTAAAAATAAACATAAACAATGAAATAACTATGACAAAACAGAAGTTCATCCGCACATTAGTTCCAAACATCACAAACGGTAGGGCAAGCGCACCCACAGTGGTCCAAATTTTTTGTCACATTAAATTTAGTCGGCATTTTTTGGTCGGCGCGGGCCGGCCGCCCTGTTGCCGGAACGAGGGTGTCGATATTATTTTTAAACACTTTCTTAAGGATCCTTAATTAATGGCACTGCGGGATTAGCACTTTCTAATTTGTTTTTGTTTTTTGTAGAATTTATAACCCTTTTGAAGTGTTGAAATATATTTTACGGCTGCTTTCAGCGGATTCGGGGTCGATGATTGATTGGGAACTACAAAGGGTAGTGGTTGGGCATTATTTACGTTTCTTGTTCACCGACATGCAAAGTAGGGATCTACTGTTAAAGTAATTGCCATTCTAATAGTTAATCTTGTACAGTATAAAGCGAGATTTTCCCTACATTTTTGAGACAATTGCGTGCGTGCGATACTGTGTGATTCATCCAAGATTAAATTTATATAGAATCAATTCAATTGAATTCACACAACATTTCATACATTGACCTGACTCTGAGATAAGTCACTTGTAGTAATTGTGTTACGGACATCGGATGACAGAGAAATCGCAAAAATAATACTTAATTACACATACTTAACACCTAGACACAGAACAAATACAAACAAACAAATATTGATGTAAACTATCCTATCTCTCAAGTTGGATCAAACTCTACACAATTAACAAAATTGATTAAAATCGGTCCGGTAGTGAAGAACTTTATCCCGGACAAACACCACGGCACGAAATTTTTATACATATATAAAGTTATGTATAGATGAAGAGTAAGTTAAAGCCCAAATTTTGACCAATTTCTATATAACTTTAGATGATTTTAACATATTAATAATTTTTACGAAAACGAATATTTCCCATCTGCCAAATGTCTAAATTGGTTATAAACATTTATACAAACAGTATCCCTGTCATTACGTTGTAACAATTAATTGATAAAACATAAAAAAACGCATCAGATAGCCTAATTGAAATGTTCCGTTCCAACCGTACAAAGTAAAATTGAAACAACAAAATAAACAGCAATAAACGACTGTCCCCTCGCGATAAATTGAATTGATAAAACAAATAAAAAGTTCACGAAAACACATTAAAACTCTATCAGCAATAAATTAAATATTCATTAATTGATCTGGCGGACGGCCCTTGGTCGGTTTACCCCAGTGTAAAGGTAATATTTAGGCTTTTTGTAACGGATAATCGATTAAAGTTTGAATATCAATTAATTTTGTTTGTTTAATGCACCTGTGTAGTGTTGTACCATCGAATTATAGGCACATGTTATTAAAATGATCATGTTTAATAAAAATATAATATGATTTTTTAATGAGAAATAACCTTTAAAATAAGCATCTAATAGCGTTTGGAAAACGGAAAAGTCAATTTGAATATCTATGATATTAATTTGATGAATTACGTTGAAAATCCAATCTGTTACACGTATATTCATTATTATTATACCAATATAATAATAAAAATTTACTGCTTATTTAGGTGATTAGAATTAATCAGTAAATAAATGAAAACGAAATGTTGGATATTAAAACCTTGTAATCGATACATCTATTAAGGACTTTGCAAATCATCCAACTAAACACCACCAGTATCACATCAAACGCAAGACGACTATGGCTGGACATAGACACCTACCCAAGATACATTCCAAAAATCGGTTGCACTCGGCTAGCATTTTTTATTAAAATCAACAACAAACAAACATATTCGCGTAATAGTAGGCGTAGACGCTAGTATTATTAGAAAGATATCACTAACGCATTGCCAACCTTGTGACTTAAAAATATTATGACACATTACCCAGTAATTTCACTACCACTCTCAGCCTTCAAACCAGAACACAGCAAGCGAACACTGCTATTTGTGTACTATACTTGAGTGTTAGGTACCAATGCAGACAACCTTTTTATGAGGCCTTTCTCATATAAATAGCATTATACCGCGGTTCTAGTCTAATCTGTCTGTCCATTTTGTAGAATTTTGTACGTTACGCTCACTGCCTTTAAATAAACACAAGCTATCTTAGTAAGTACAGTATTAACAACCCCTATAATGACTTCTCCCCCTAATTTATTGAAGACGTTTTGCTCAAGGACATAATAACTTTGACATTCGAGGGTCAATGTCCTCGTAATATTATCAGTGGTAGACAGAGTACGATTTTTGGCAGAGTTTTCGGTTTTTCCTCGCTCTAGTGCCCAACGGTCTCGGATATTCTGGTAAATTATATTAAACTGCAGTAGGCTTTTATTATGTAGGGATGGGATCATGAATTTATTTTTTTCTGGCCTATAATATTTCTTACTTTGACGATGGGGCCTTATGTTTTCTTATCTATAATCGTATGTATTTATTGACATTAACAATTATTATATTAACTAAAATTTTGCGATAAACATTGAGAAATCAAAATCTACATTTGAACCTTCCTCCTAAGTCAATTTATCAATTGGTGTGGAACCCTTTAGAAATTCTTTTTGGTACTGTTTGCCTAACATAAACTCTACCATACGTATAGATAAGCGTCCCGAGGAACTATATTTCATAACATGCAATGATTGACATATTAAATGACGTTAAACATTAATCTGAGGTGAAACAGTTTTTTTACAATCATAGGTTCAAAAAGATTATTAAATGAAATATACATCAATATCGATAGTACAATTGGTCGACAAAGGACAACACTACGCGGAACAAACACTTACTTGCCTCGCATGCTATTATCCTTGGAGACAAACCAGCAAGTTCATGGACCGCTCTACGACTTGGCAGCTGAGCGGCAGTCTGCATTTATTTTTTGAAGATCAGCAGTTTTAAAAAATATGTCTAGCCAGCCGAGGCTTTAGTTTTTAATCTTCCCAAGGATTGAAGCTGATTCTTAAAACAGGCGTGTAACGCGGAGTAAATCATAAAACATCACGTTACGAATTTGTGAAAACAAGCGATGTGGCTAGTAACCCGTTAGTTCCAAATATAAAATATTAGTAAACACTAATTCCCGGATTTGTTGAGTTTCAGGAGACAGCCGATGAGTTAGACTCATCAATCCTACAGGAATACAGCAACCTTTGTTTTTCTCTTCTGCAAAATGAGAGTATCCAAGGGTCTTGGTCTTCTCTTCTAATACTGCTATGGTGGTGTTCCATTTTCAAATCATCTTTATACAATTTTTTAAAAGAATTAACCTAACCTCTTTCTCGGTAGTCATTATCTACCGAATATCACCAACAAAAATTACCCACATGTAGATAATTCTTTTCTTAAATAGATCCGACAGTTTTCCAAAAATGTTTCTCAGCTCGAGAAAACTGATATTTACAACAATCCCCATTGTTGCGAATACCATTTTTCTCGAGACCATTCTTCTGCAACATAAATCTTGTGTCGGCCACTGAGCAATGGACGCGGAATGACTGGACGTCTCGGGAAAATATGTCTGAAATATTACAATAGCCTCAAGCCGTCTGTTTCGTTAAACAAATATTATGACATACAACAAATGGCGGCCACGGAAAATTACGAAAAAGGTTATGGGGGTCATCGGTCATTTGTGCAATATATTTAAATTAATAGGAAAATAAACGTGAGGTACCAGGGTTCAAAGTACCGCCCTCTGCACCAAGTAAACTTTCTCGTAAACGGTGAATAAGGTACCAGAAACGACAGATAACGGTATATCCATCCGAAACGTGTAACTCGTATACTTAGGGGAGAATGGGTAGCAACGTCTCTGTCGAGAAAGCTACGCTCTGCGATTGCCAACGCCTGCCCGGCAATTATGGGTAAAATTACCCCTTTTTTGGGGAAGCCTATGTCCAGCAGTGGACTTCCAATGGTTGATATGATGAATAGGAAAAATATGTTTTATTCTGATAATATAAAAGTGCCTAATTAAATAGATATTTTAGTACTTTAAATATTACAATCAAATACATTTCCTCAAAATTGATTCAACAGTGAAAGCGTAACTAACAGACAGTTTATTCTATCGGTATGATCTTCAAATCAATCATGTTTATCAAATCAAAATCAATCATGAAATTAATGTTGTTTATGCACCCTTGTCTCCCATGAACTGCACCAACCTTACGGTTAAATATGAAGGAGCCATTGTCCCAACGGCGCTTTGAGATGCTTTCGGGGTCCAATACCGGAAGGCGCCGGAACTGATAGCTACAGCTCACCGCTGTAAGGCAAGGTTAATATATTTTTAAATCTCGTTACTATATAATTATTATTGTATCGACAATACACAGCACGTTTGTACTATTTCATCATGCCAGGCATTAGAAGTCCACTGTTGGACAAAAGCCTCCCCAAGAAAGGGGGAATTTTGCCTATAATTGCCTACCGCCCTGGGTAAGCGAGTTGACAATTGCAGAGCGTAACTTCGCGACGGATATGCTGCTGCCCATCCCCGTCCTGTACATTTGGTACAGGGGAAGATACTATTTTACTATGCCAGTACCACACGACACGGTATTTGATTTAGTTGCAACATTGTTTTTAACAATATTGAAAAAGTGCATTTCTTTTGTGCAAGTCTGGTGACCCTAAATGTATCCCGCTTGCTCCGCCATTATCCGACCCGCTATATATGGACTCACAGTGCACGCGCTACGAAGTAAGAATTCTCTTCTCACATAAACGTACAAGTTTGAAAGATCTTCATCACTAACAGTGCCCCGCGGTTTAACCTGCGTTAAGTTAAGGTAGAATTTTCATACTAACTTTGCAGCCCCTCTCTTAAGGGATGATTTTTACACAAAAATATGTTCCACGTGTTTCATTATCTTTAATGAAAAACCTTCAAACTGAATTCCACTCGTATAACGTCAGACATAGCACAGTTTCATACTAACTTTGCACTCCTGTTTTACCCCTTTAGGGAGTAAATTTTCATAAATATTTTTAGTGCCCTCAAGTTACTAAGTTACTAGCCCTTATAGTTTAGGTCCTGCAGTAATATGTCAGTCTGTCAGATTTTCCTTTTATATATATATAAAATTCATACGATGATATTTATTTGTTTTGTGCCTGGGTGTTAAATTTATTTATTTTAGTAGTATATTGTCTCTGTTGTCTGATGTCCGTAACACAAGCGCTTTAAGCGACTTATCACGAAATCAGGTCAATGTGTGAAATGTTGTGGTAAATATTCATATTATCAGCCAACTCTACTTTAAGAGCTAGGGGAAGATACTCGCCTCTGCTCTAACAATAGAGCAATACTAATAACATATTGATCTTATATTGTTCCAACACACACATGTCAAAATTTAGTTTACCTCATTTCCACATTCATAGAGGCGCCACCGTCTATGAAGAATAAGTTTGATATATGCGATATAGAATGCGCATGCTGAGTATGCAATCACTACGGCCAGACTAGTGACGGCCGGGCGACTTGCAATAACACATTCTGTCTGTCGGTCCGTCTTGTCGCTAGGCAGAGTTACGGCGCCGCTCAGTTGTTCGTCAATCGAAGAGTGCTTCTTTGCTCTAGTTTGCTATAGCCCGTTATTTGGCTTCTTCTTATACAGGAACTTTGCGTAATCTCGGGAAGAAATCTGATTACTTTACACAGAAGCTATTCGATCTCGATGATATGGATTATGGATTGAGTTTCCCATTTCAGTTGGCTGAATAAAAAATATTTTTGCTGACTGGATGTAGCTGGGTCCGCCATATTTAATTTTAGATACTATTAAGATGGTCTGGACGTTCAGAAACGGTTAATGAAAGTTACAAATTGATATAAACATATTAATAATTTACCTCGAAGGATTTCATTAATAGTCTACTCAACGTCCACTGGTATTCCCAGCCTTCCCAAAAAACAGAGAATATCGCTCATAATTGCCGCGCTGGGCAGGCGTAGTAGCAATCGTAGGGCGGAGAATCGTAAGAGGCGACTGAGAACCGAATCCGACAAATGGCAGTATATCCATCCGAAACATTGCAGCTTAAATACTTTTGGGTGGAGGTAGGCAGCAGCATCCTCGTTACGGAGATGCGCTCTGCGAACGACACCACGCCTACCCAGCCCGGCAATTAAAGGCAATAATCCCCCTATGTAAGGGAGGTCTATATCCAACAGTGGCAACTTTTTATGGCTGATATGACGATAAAGTTTAAATTAGAAAATAAACATTATTGATATTTATCACTAATTATTCTCTTTTGTTGAAAAAAAATGCAATTAAATAACGAATGGCACGCATTATATTAAATATTTCATTGTACACAGTACGCGGCCCTCGAAATCAAGACGAAAAAATAATTATAACGCCATTCGTAAGCAAGTTTATTTATTTAAAAAGCAACAGTTGATACAGATAACCATCTCTTTCACACGATTAAGGTGAAATTAATTTCATTCCTCTGAATATAGCAGAGGGAAATGTCACTGTATCACGCCGCCATCTTGGAAAAAGAAACAAAATATAAAAAAAAATAAAGGTAATGGTAGTTTTCGTGTTTTTGCTTTGATTTAAATTATGAGAACAATTATATTTTTAATTGTGACTTAATTGTATCGGGCTCCATTTTAGAAACAATTATGTCTTTCTTTAAAACCTTTCATTTAGTCAGCTAAAATCAGGCAAAGACTATGCTACTTGGTCTTGGTTAAATTTTCATTTGCGAAATAACTAATAACGATATGAAAGACGAGAATTTTAATTATTCACTACAGAAATATTTCCCAGAAATCAGACATATTAGACTCTTTTCAGATCATACTTCAAAATACTTCAGGCCTTTCAAGTATAACGGGCCAATTCTTCAAATAATCTATTCAAAAAGTATGATTGTGAACTTATTATAAAACACACCAAACTTATATTTAATACCATCGTCATACCAGCCACTGGAAGTCAACTGCTGGACGAAGATCTACCCAAGAAAGGGAAACATGCGCATAAGTACCCGCGCCGAGCAAGCGTATTGGCAATTGCAAAGCGCGGCTTTTGCGGCGCGGATGCTGCTGCCCACCCCCACCCTTTGCATTTGAGCTACACTATTTCAATATACCGCCATCTATTGGTTCTGCTACATTAGTCGCATCTTACGACACCTGGTATAGAGTGAGGAACTGTTCTACTCAGCTGGTACTTTACATGAAAGTCTAAGCCCTAGGCTTACCACTACGTCAATCCGAATTCGAACCTAATCTCCCCCATTAGCGGCCGTTTAGTCACTTCACCAGACTATTTAGAATAGTGACGTACAATCTATATTGGCACCGGCGGATTGTTTTAGCGGCGCGGGCGTATGCGCGTGCGCCGGCCCCCAACAGACTGCGCTGCGCAGAGCCACGACTCTCCGACACCTGGGTAAATTTTAAAACATTGTGCAAACACAGAATTTGTTTTACACTGCTTGATTTAAGGTAGTACGATTCAGTAAAACCATTTAAGCCGGAAAGGTAACAAACAGACAGACAAATGTTTGTAATAAAATATAGCTGTGTTACTTGGTAATAATATAGCTATCTATACGTAAAAGAATGTTTAAAAACCCCCATTCCTTATTTATAATATTAGTCAAATACATTTTAAACATGCGTTAACCAATTGTAGGCGTTTGTTTCATTTATTAATTGACCACTATATTATGATATACATTATTTTACCTTCGCTCGTTTACTTTTAGGACAAGAAGAAAATCTAGTTGTCCGCGTCGACTCTCCGTCCCGTTAAACTTCTACATGATTAGCTTATGGCAATCGTTCTTAAGACATTTTTTTTAAGAATATAATTTATTATATATATAGAATAAAATTAATAATTTTTTATGACAAATAAATAAACTGACATTTCTGAATATTCCAATACCACAACACGAGAGATCAAAGCAGCGCCCGATGGGATGCGCAGACGACGTCTCGACGTACTCCCCCCTCCCGCGAGCAGCGCCCGCGCGCGTCCGCCCTCCCCGGCCGGCGCCTGCGCCGCAGCGCGCATAATTGAATTAATTCATCATATCCATGAATGATCGAGCGAGTTATTGACGCTTTGTGAACGAAAATAAAACAAATATTTTTAAACCTGATTTTAATGAGAAAATGTATAACCATCTCAGAAGCATGTTGATATTATCTGCGTATACTAACAATTTAAAGAATCATATGTGATGCACAAAGTTAAATGATAAACGAAACAGCAACGTCTTTCCCATTATGACACGTTTGCATTGGAAAATGGTCATATTTTTTTCAATAGTATATTTAGTAGTCTTATAATTAGAAAACCTTTTATGTATACCTATATATGTATATATAGTTTTAAAATTATTTAAATGGTTCTTGTCTGCTATAATAAAATTATTATATGTGAAACCATAATAATGGAAACAATATTAATAACAAATTATGATATCGCACGACTCTACGGACATCTGTCATTCTAATCAAACTATATACTATTAAAAGTCATATTAGCCGTGAGGTAACGGTAAGAGTAGAATAGTACCTTCTTCTGTGCCAGCTGTCATGAGAGGCGACTAAGGTACTAAAACCGACAGATGGCGGTATATCCATCTGAAACAGTGTAACTCAAATACACAGGCGGGGATGGTTAACCGTCTCTGTCGCGAAAGCTGCGCTCTGCAATTGCCAACATGCTTGTTCAGCGTGGTACTTACGGGCATAATTACCCCTTTCGTGGGCAGGCCTGTGCCCAGCAGTGAACTTCTAAAGGCTATAATGAGACAATATAGACAGGCAATTATAGGCAAATCCCCTCTTTCTTGAGGAGGCATTCTACTCTGCCGGTAGGTATCTCGCGGCTAATCCCTACTAATATTGTAAATGCGAAAGTAACTCTCTGTCTGTTACGTTTTCCCGCTAAAACCTCTCAACCGATTTTGATGAAATTTGGCATAGACAATATTTAGACCCTGAGGAAGGTTATAGGCTATTTTTTATTCGAAATAAGGGTTGTAAGGTGCCTAAAGGGGGATGAAAAGTTGTATGGAAGTATCGCTATTTTTAGACCAAGGAACTTGAACCTTATTAATTTTCAGGGCATTGATTCGATATAACTAAATATGACATTCAAAGTTTATATAAGTTAAGGTAAACAGGTATGATACCCAAAAAAACTATTACACGCGGACGAAGTCGCGGGCACAGCTAGTTAAATATATAATTAGCCGTGGCTATAATAATTAATTATTTAAATCATTTTATTTCATTCATCAAGAACCGTTATTATCAATTCCTTTTGTTTCTGGAAGAGCAGTATTAGTACATGTCGGGAGTTTAAAATAGTGAAATATTGCCAAGCGATGTAGGAAATAGCATCGCCCATACAATGCCCATGTCTTGACCTACGACATTTCAGATCATTGTGCGGCTCCTTTCGGCACTTCGCTCCAATCGACGAAACCCGCGAGGCACCACATACCGCAGACATTAGACAGAAAAGGAACTCTGGCCTCAAGTTATAAAATGTAGCGATTTATTTACAATTTGAGACATTCACTGCCTTCACTCAACGTACTTAATTCATTTGTACCAAATATGGCTGCACCAATATGGATGATGATACCTGACCCATTCTTGTGCGTCAAGGATTGTGGGCTCGAGCTCAAGACAAATATTATTTCGACGGGCCCGACGGCGAAGACGGTAGTGATCCTATCTTGAGCGCCAAAGGTCCTGGGTTCGATTCCTACCCAGAGCAAATATGTGAATGATGATATTTCTGTTTGTTCTGTGTCTGTGTGTTAAAAATATATATAAGTACTGCAGCTTTGACTAAATTTATTTAAGTATTGTAGTATTGCTTTCATTGACTTATTTCGAAGATATTTGAGTTGATTTCGAAGAACGTTATTGAGTGTGTTAATATTTGTTTTAATTAATAATAAAAAAAATTGAACCATTAGAGTTGTGTCACAATTACGATTCTGACTCGGTTAACTAAGTAGAAGAGGTATTAAAGAAAGGTCAGGTCAGGTCAGAATGACCAAGAATTAACGAGTGTACCTATACGAAAGGACTAATGCGAGTCCGAGAAGCGAGAGAGGTATGCCATATATTTATACATTGTGACTCGGATTACTCTCTCTTATCTAAACTAATATTATAAATGTAAAAAGTTTGTTTATTTATACGCGCTAATCTCAGGAGCCGCTGGTCCGAATTGATAAATTCTTTCAGTTTTGAATAGTCCAGATATCGATCACGCTAGGAGCAAGAACAACGGAGCATAAATGACGCTAGGTTGTTCTAAAACTTAACGCGGGTGAAACCGGGCGCTCTGCTTGTCATTTATAAAGTTAGTTAATTGCTTGATGGTTTTCTCATTCCGCTCTAACGGAATAAATCCCAATCGCTACTCGCTTTTAACTCACGGCCCGTCGCCATAGCTATTTTAGTACAGACACAAAAGAAGGCTACGGCGCGTTTTCTTTAAGGAAATTGCGCCAGGAATAGCGCGGGCGTTCTAATTACCCCCCTCGCCTCCCGCGCACCTCCCCCGGCAGTCCCACCAGCCGTGACAGGACACCATTTATTATTGGCACAATGACACCACATATGAATATACGTCATTCACTTTCAAAAGTGACTAAATAAAAGGCATACTATAAATATTCTGATACGGCACTCGCAGAAATCTTGCTGGTAACGTTGATCGATCCACAAATCGATAAAATAAGAGTTGAACAGATGTAATAACTCGAATTAATATTTACACAACATCTCATATATTGACCTAATACCATAATATGTCGTATTAAGGGAAAAACTAAAATATCATCATATTAATGTTTGCCCTGAGTGGGGACCAAACCCGCGACCCTTGGCGGATAGTATAGGATCCCTGCCGTCTGCGCCACCGGGCCCGTCTTATATAACTTTAACATTTGAGAAAAGTACCTCTCCCTGTACCAGATTTCGTAACAGGCGACCAAGGTATCAAAACCTACAAATGGCGGTATATCCAACCGAAACAGTGTAGCTCAAATGCACAGGGCGGGGATAGGCAGCAGCATCTCCGTCGCGCAAGCCGCGCTCTGCGATTGTCAACACGCTTGCCCAGCGCGGCAATTTTGGGCAAAATTCCCCCTTTCGTGAGGAGGCCTATGTCCAGGAGTCGACTTCCAATGGCTGATATGGTGACGTGTTTATCTTAAATTTTTGAGAACCTATTGCTCGGTATCTGTTTATGATCAGAATGATATACCTAAGTTTTTTAAGGAAATGAAACGTCAAATTTGAAACGTATATTTTTTATTCGCAGAAATGGCTGTCTGTTTAATCAGGCAATAGACACGACAATGTATTTTTTCTTCAGTATATGTATGACAGAATCGTGAGCAGGTGGTGGTAACTCACAGTCATCTCTACTAAAATCGTTAACATTAACGATCTAGTAAATCACTATCAACATATCACGTAGAACGTCCAATGCTGGCCATAGACCCCACGAAAAAGGGAATTTAGCAAGCACGCATAGTGCAAATCGCTAAGTATAACTACGCGCCGCAAATACTGCTGCCTATGCCTGCCTTGTTGTGTTTAAGTTGCATGCTTTTTTGGGTACAAGTTACAAGTAATACCTGCCGATTCCGATACCTCAGTCACCTCATACACCTGACATAGGGGGAGGTACTATTCTACATTGCCGGTACCATATGACATAATATTGAAATCGAAGAATTTATCGCAGCAAGATCCTACGATTTACTTAATCGCATTCAAGTTAAATATTTCGAAAGTTTTGTGTCACTGATGTGTTGGTTTTGTTCAGTTGCCTAGAAATTCTATCAAATTTACTATCCAAAGATATTATTCATTAAATAAACCTTTTTGTTGGATAAGCATTATATTTTTTATGAACTCAGAATGTCTCGCTATCTCACTTGCGCCACAGATCGCCTATTAGCGGTGACGTCATAAGTAGTCTTGCATCCTTTTCTAGCGACTAAACGATTTTTGTCAATCAACTAACCTATTACAATAATTATGATCACGTCGGCGGATCAAATGCGTCGTCCGACATAGTCCGGACACGCGGCTCCGCCCGCAGCTCCCATACGGAATACAAATTGACATTGATTATTTTTACTGTTACCTGCCTACGCCGAATTGAGCCAGCCGATGGAGGCCGAATTATGAGACGGTAGAAATAGGCGTTAACTCTTATTTTTAGAAATTTTGTGGGAATAATTAAAACTCGAATTCAATGGCGGGCCCGATGGAGCATGCGGTAGGTAGTGTTTCTATCTTGTTCACCAAGGGTCATATTACATCTGTGGTTATTTGATGTCCGTAACACAAGTGCTTTATGCGACTCATCTCGGAGTCAGGTCAATGTATAACATGTGTGATTTTTCTTTAAAGTCCTCTTTGACACTGACCTCGAGAGCTGTATTGTTTATATATAGATAGTTAGCCTATTTACACTCGTGTGATCGCAAGGATATCACTGTCACCTCACCAACCTTGTAACCTAAGGATTACTTAGTATTTTCACTACCTCTCTCTTCAAACTTAAAAACTGCAACTGAACTGCAATTCGCAAAATAAAATAGATGTGAAGGTTTATTTCGAGCTAGACTTCTATGAGTTTCATTTCTAAAATGAACGTCAAATTAGCAAATTATATACAGCGAAATACGTCTAATTTATTACGACGTGATTGGAATTCACAAATATTTTCCTTAAGTCTGTAATTCGAAGGTATCTCTTTCTATTAGCCGTGAGGTACGGGCAGCTCCTCCGTACGAGCTCCTCCTGTGCCAGGTGTCTAAAGAGCGACTAAGGTACCAGGACCGACAGACGGCGGTATATCCATTCGAAACAGTGCAGCCCAAATACACGGGGTTGGGCAGCAGCATCCTCGTCGTGAAAACCTGCGCTCTGCAATTGCCAACACGCTTGCCTAGCGCGGCAATTATAGGCAAAGTTCCCCCTTCCTTGGGGACGCCTATGTCCAGCAGTGGACTTCCGATGGCTATTACGATGACGATAATGATATATCTAATATTATTTTTTTGTTTTTAGTTATTAGGCAATAATACAAATGTCAAACATACCCTACGTTGAAATATAACACACAGGCACTAATAAATAATCAAAGGGATTACGATATTTATTTATTTTTCAATACAAACGGAATGTCTAAAGCAAACAAACGCACCAAACATCTTCAATTTAGAACGATCCACTTCTGGAAATATATAATCATCCAAACTTCCTTGATGTAATTTGTAAAAGCACTCCAGTAACAGTACAATGATATTTTTCGATCAGATAAACCGCTACGCATTGTGTGCCCATAAAAACCGCGTGTGTATGACATCTCAGCTAGAGCGACATCTGGCGAGCGACTTGGCGAAACATACACATGTCTTTTCGTCCAGATGACTTGCTTGCTCTAGCGTACAGTCTCAACCAAATTGCACTCTAAATCGATCGTAATAAAATTCATATTCGAACACGCATTAAAAAAATTATCAGACACGTAGATTACGGAATTTTATACCTTTGACATGTAGATAGAAAGTTGTATTTTGTTTGCGAGGTGGATGTCGAATTTTTTTCGGAAGTAGCATAATTCATATGTTAAGAAGCGTGTCAGGTTTCTCGGCAGATGCGGCCGAGCTGCGCACGCGTCTATCGGCTCGATGACGAATTTCAAGCTCCACTTAGCTTTGGTTATTGTTTTTGTTTGTGGTATGATTTTTTCTGGAAGCTGTGGCGTGTGCCCACTGTATTGTAAAGGCGGCCAACTGGATGTCAAAGGCATGGTTTGTTTATGTAACTCATTGCAAAACTACCACTGAATCTTGGTTGCGTCGTCATCTGAAGGAGTCTTTATAAAAATCGCATTATATAAAATATTATTTTGACGTGCATACTTCTTCAAATTATAATGAATTATAATAATTTGCTGCTATACTAGGACCTGGATCCTAAAATTTCAAAATACTATTATTGACAAAATCTTAACAATTAATAACATACAAAACTTTATTCGATTGCTATCGGATTAAAAACAATGTTGCCAATTGTGTAGACCTATTAATGTAAAACACACGACTATATGCAAGACTGGAATAATTACTTCTTGATTTAGGAAAAATCCATCTCTTAGAATAAATATAAAATATCAATATACAAATACAATCGCCTTCGCGAATACCTTTTTTGTCACTAGAGTGAAATTACTGTACAATGTACATAATATAATGTATATAATACCCTGAGTTCACTAGGTTGAGGTTGCGTTCGTTTAATATGTAATTGCAAGCTTTACTGACGTATAGAAAAATACTGGACAAATATTTGAATAGTGAACCCATCATTAATGATAATTGAATTTGATTTAGAGACGCTGTTTCCTTAATATTCCTTACATTTGTACCCAAAATTTTATAATTTCTTGCGGAAAATGACAAAATATTTCCAAATGCTTAAAATAACATTGCTTGGTCTGTATGCACCATAAATGCTTGCATTGTTCGATCCAGAAAAAAAAGAATGTCAAATCACAAGTCCGACTCGAGACCGGCAACGAACCATATTCAAAAAGTGTTCTATTTTCAAAAAGCAAGTCTAGCACATGCGCGGACTTGTCGGGTCGGACGCGTGCCGCGCGGGACCTGCAAAAACCGCCAGCTGCAGCGCAGATGGCTAACTGTACCGCCAGGTGGCTGTATGCCCGTACGCTATTGCCTAGCGCTTATCCCGTTCCATTACAATGAAGATTGTTGCATTATTTGATATAATGATTCAAGATCACGTAGTACTTTATTTTCTTTTTTCGCTATGTAAGTATTGAAATTATTTATTCAGAAACTAATATTATTTTTTATTACATATAGCATGGGTTAAGTTATATGTAATCAGGTAGAATTATGATTTTGTATTAATATGAAGGCATATATTTAATATAATTTAACATAACACTCTTGTGATGTTTAACCAAGCATAGATCTATTGATTCAATATTTCTTGTAGTTAGTCAAATACATTATGTAGGTATATGACGACGAGTATGTATTACTTTGAATTCGGTTCTAATCTTTACATTTTTTTCTTAATTTAATAACTATGAAACCATCCAATAATAATTAGTGTGTTATCAAATGTTTTCAGTTTCGTCATTTCAGAGATTAATTAGAATAAATAAAAACATTTAGCTTGAATTAAATAAATAATAGATTAAATAAATGAATAAAATTCCCACAACATATCAAATATTGACCTGACTCCGTGGTAAGTAGCTTAAAGCACTTGTATTAAGAACGCCAGAAAACAGAGGAATCACAAATATACTACGTAAATACATATATTTAACACCCAGACACAGAACAATCACAAGTATCATCATATAATCATTGGCTTTGGGTGGAAATCGGATCCACGACCTTTGGCAGGATGTACTGCTATACTACCATCTGCGCCATCGGGCTAATTAACCTAAAAAACTCGTCAAAACTTCTCAAGCGATCACTTAATAAATATTGACGTATTGTGACCATCTACAATAGTGTGAAAGCGTATATTTTGACATTAAAAAAGACTTTAATCACATTAATTTGTACAGTTAAAGAAAAAAACAAGATGCCAGCAACTGGCACGTGCGCCAAAAGTCTATATTTAGATGGCAGTCCTACACTCCCTAACTATCAGTTAGGTGCCCTTCTGTAGGTGCGGAACAGCTGATCCGAACGCGTATGCATACCTAATAACACCAATTGCCTACTGAATAATCGCATTTCGACAGTGAAATCATTAATGTTTTTATCTGCATGTGCAGATAACCACTTTGCATTGGTATTGCATTACACATGAGGTAGACCTCATAAAAAGAACATTCGCTTTGGTACGTCTCACCTATTTCTACCGTCAAGTACCAGTGTTCGCATTGCTGTGTTCTAGTTTGAAAAGTAAGGTAGGCAGTGAATTTACTGGGTAATGTGACATAATATCCTTAAGTCACAAAGTTATGAGCATCTATAGACTGCCGAGACGCTTGCTATATACTAGTTTGCTGGCCAAATCAAATAAAAAAATAGTTTAAATTGAAACTTCGCGTGCATGCGTTACGTCAGTATTGGATCATGGTGCCCGAAACCGCTTGCGCCCGCGGCTCACAGAAACGCCTGTAATAACTTGATTGGGATACAATTCCGATGTTCTCATTCTGTTGCCTTTTTTCCAAATGCCGGCCACAAAAAATATGGAATCCCGCCAAAATGTTTTCGTTCGTTAAAATATTTCGGAATTATTGTTTTGATTTAAAACGAACTCATAAATGTTCGGTATTCCACAGCCTGTATTAGCAGCCAGCAGCCAGGTATTCAATTTCAGTCATCATTATTGTCAGTACTCAATGTGTATTGACATTAATGATTATTGAAATTGATGATGTACAGGTGACTAATGTAATAAAACATCCAAACGCTTTGATTCGCTTTGAAACGGCAACACACCCTTATTATGTCAATAAGGTGGTCGATTGAATGATAGAATATACGAATATTGTGAAATCAGATTTGTGTCCTGTCGAAGACCAAGTGGAGTCAATGATGGACAAACATCCCGCATACAGAAGCAGCTCTGTTTCCACCGCCAAACAGCAGTATTCGTGTTGCTGCGTTTCTGTTATAAAGTGTGAGGGTAGCAGTAACTGGTTAGCATGAGATTCTATCTAGTGTATCGGGAGTGTGTCTATTGGTAGATAGAGTAGAATAGTACCTCCCGTTGTACCAGGTGTCGTAAGAGATGATAAAGGAACTTACAGGTGGCAGTATATCCATCCGAAACAGCTCTAATGTACGAGGTGGGGATAGGCAGCAGCATCCCCGTAGCGATGGCTACGCTCTGCGATTGACAACAGGCTTGCTCAGTCAGGCTATGCCCAGCGTGGACTTCCAATAGATGTAATGATCATGAAAGTGGACGATGCGCAAGTGATATCCTCACGGCGACAATATCACCCGGGCCTTACATTTAGTTGCTATTCTAATTGTGTTACAAAATAAAAATTAAAGAAGGGAGTTGATAAAGCTGTCTTTGGCACTGTAATTACGTTCTAGTATAATGTATGTAACGGTTAAAATTAAGCGTAACTACCGGCACTTTATCCTTTCTTATAATTCAGTTAGCACACGCAAAACCTGCGAAACATACGCAACATTCTAAATAATTAATATAACAAGTTGAGATGCGCAAAAAGAGGATATTTTGCGTGTATAGTTTCTGTGCGCAGGTGAACCCAAACTGTGTAATTACCATTACGGTGGTGGATAAGAACACGCGCGTCTTCTATCTTTGAAAATTTTAACTTTTGCGTTTAGTAATCGTTATTTTTTTTCTTTCCAAATCCTATGAATGTATGTATTTTAAACGCGTTGGATATTTATTAGTTATGATCAAGTTGTAGCAATCGCTTTAAAACAGATTCTTCTAATATATCCTTATGATATAAAATTGGTAGTCTTCAGAAATGTGCGATATTAACCAGATTTATTTGCAAAAGGTATTACATTACACCTCCTTGGTCTAAAGAAAAAAAGTTTAAAAGACCTAAATGTCGGTGGCCAACAAGAAAATCGTCCGACCACAATGGCGCTACTTAAAGCAAATTAAAACCCGCCAGTCGTGTAATGCCCTAACCGCATTTAGGGGTCGCGGATTTTTGAACGGAAAAAATATGTTTGAGGAGTCAATGCCCCCCGAGCCACCTGGTGTGCGCCCGCGCCTATTTATCCAACAACTTAAGAAAAAAAACTTTTTTGTTAATACACCCCGTAGCAACACATCACAACTTTAATTTTACCGTTCTGAAACCAAGGAGTTTTTTGATATCGAACCTTATTTCTTGAGTATCTGTGCTGTCAAAATTTTTGACAGTAAAAAGGTTTCTATATAATTCTCGAGGGGTTGTTCTTACACAGTAGAAGCATTTGCTGATAGTTTTGGTTAATATATGCATATTACTACGGCATAAGGTTGGAATTTAGTTTGATGAATGTGTAATTAATGGTGTTTTGAGATTAAATTTAGATAAAGCGAAGCTACAACGAGCATTTAACGAGCGCGTGCCCGCAAAAATTGCTAAATGATTTTTTTGTTGTTTGTTTTTGCGACATTCAATATTTTCTTATGATAACACAGATAATATTGTTTGACGACTTGACAGGCAGGTAAAACCAAGGCGGAAGGAAACGTCAGCTCTGGATACCTTATGCTGGGCCTGATAGAGCATTCAGTCGCGTTAGAACGTATAAGATAGGGATCTTACACGCTAGAGGTGGTGGGTTCTATTCCCACCCAGGACAAATATTTATGTGATGCTCATTTGTGTTTATTCTGTGTCTGGGAGTTAATATATGTTGTCTGATATCTGTAACATAAATCTGTCTGTGCTCTGTACTTATCACGAAGTCGGGCCAATATTTGACATGTATGAAATTATTTATTTATTACAATACGCATAATAATAAAACAAATCCAAACCGACAGCGTTAATTCAAGTATAAAAATAATTCAAGTATAAGACATATTTTTAATTATTTTCAAATTTTTATTAATCGATTCTTACCGGAATCTGCATTATCTCTTCTCAAGATATCAAGAATCAGTGATATTTACAGGGAAATCTTTCAATGATTTACAGGGACAAATTTCATGATGAAGACACTAAGAAGACACTAACTGGTGTTCTTCACGGTTCAGACGAATCAGCGAAGGTTTAAGTGAAATAGCGTGCCGTGACGTCCCCTCCCAATCCCCCCACTTTACCCGAACCCCTGGCCATTTGTCAAGCCGATCTAATCGGTAGACGGACGGTGCTCGCGCGGTGGATTGGCCCAATTTTGTAATCTTGAAAGGCTGGAGATTACGGCTTGAAATTAGGGTTGATAGCCATTTTGTGTAAGGTCGCCGCATAACAGTCATATTAACCTAATTTTTTTATAATAATTATACATATTTTTTTGTTTGCGCCTGCGATAACTAAAAACAGGAACAGCTTTAAAATATTCATCATAATGTAGTGGTGAGGTAAGAAGCAACTAAGGTACCGACTATATCAGGTGGCGGTAAATCCAACCGAAATAATATAGCTCAAATGGTACAGGGTTGGCATGGGCAGCAGCATCTCCGTCTCGAAAGCTGAGCTCAGCCAACACGCTTGACTAGCGAAGCAATTATGGGCAAAACTCACCTTTCCTTAAGAAGGCCTAGTAACATCCAATGGCTGATATGATGAATACAGTGATGAGAAGACAGAATCAAAAACACACTTACAATTTTTACGTCTATATAGACTCGAAAGAATCTCAGTAGACGTCCTCAAATTCAGGGCCAAACATTGAATGTGATAATAGAAGTATAGTTTTCTTTGAGTGGTTAGAAATTAAAAAGTGCCAATTTACCCCAAACTTACTATAAAGAAAAGTGAACATCAAAAAGACTGGGTGAATCGTTAATCCAAAGCAAAAGCTCCCACAAACGGCCATACGTAGGTACAACAGGCGAGCTGATTTGACATCTACCCCCACATTTGAATTATACCATCGATTTATAGTCCAAACGTACGGCACGCGAGCATTTTTCTCTACTCCATTAAAACGTGAATTTCAGATCATAATCTTTGAGTAAGGTTGACGAACTATGTATGAAAAATCGTCGTCCTAGTTTCATATAATATGTAAATTACTAAAGGCAGCCCATAACCTAACCATAGTTGAAGTTCGTGGCTATAGTATGGTTAGAACTATTTATGGATATGATTTAGTCGTAGGGTACCTGTACAAGAGAAAAGTACCGGAACCGCTTGATGATGGTTCCATTCAAAATAGAGTATCTCTAATGAAAGCCGTGTTGTACCGGCAGAGTATAATAGTAACTCCGCCTAGACCAGATGTCGTAAGAGGTGACTAAGGTAACAGAACCGACAGATGGCGGTATATCCATCCGCAAGGGCATAGCTCGCATGCACAGGGCGGGGATAAGCAGCAGCGTCCACGCTGCAAAAGGTGCGCTCTACGATTGCCAACGGCAAAAGTCCCGATAAAAAATTACCTGAGTAAGGCTTATGTCCAGCAGGGGACTTCCAATGGCTGATATGCTGTATGTAACAGGGACAGGGATGGCCAGCAGCATTCTCGTTACGAAGATGCGTTCTTCAATTGATATAATACCTGCTCCAGCATTGTAATTCGCGACCAAATCCCCTAATGTTATCAAACATTCAAAAATTTCGAAAATTTATTAGAACTATATTTTTGACTACAAATATTTTCTAACATATACTCCTGTAAGAGCGTCTAATACACTTCAAACATTTATTGTGGGTTCAATGGTACTTCCAAACCCTATAATATTGTTTATACAAATAATATTGTCCCTTCCTGTAAGGGCTAACTTCTCCGCCCAGACCGGCAAACTTGACCCAGACCTCAAGTACAATCGGCACAAGCCCACTCAAAAGCCAATACAAACTCACAAAACCGGAAAAACATTATGGCAATCAAATTCTGTTTATATTTGTGCCATACGGAAGTCGAAAGCTGCGATAGTTTTTCTGCACGAGCCACCCCAGACCACGTGTCAAGACTGTGAATCAAAAATAAATGCGGTCCGCGTGCAGAGCCTTGTGGCACACCTGCGCTCACAGACGGCTAGTCGAGACGCTCTGCCTTCATAAAATAAACTTTATGCCTTTTACGTAAAGCTTAATATCACCGCATAGCAACTGTGTAAGTTAAGAGCATATATTTGTCAGGAAGAGGGTGTATATTGAATTATATTTAGTCGTAAGCTCCCTTAGTCGCCATGATTAAACAAACGATACGGCAAGGTGTGCTGGCGGAGCATGCCCCGGAATCTGTTTTGGAGGTATCATCGTAATTAAAATCTTTATCCTTAGTCAAGTCGCAACCAGTTGAACGTCGACGTGCTTGCTTTGTCGAATTTTAAAGAAAAATCTGTTTTAATTCAAAGCTTTACGCACAGACCTACTTACTGAACAATATTAAAAGAATGTGGGGTTGAATCTTTAAAAATATTACTGTATTTACATAGAAAAGTTCGAAAATCGGTGACAGAAAAAGAATACATAAGATGGTGCACTAATTCAACATATACTGTACTGTAATCACAATGATTTCATTGTGATTGAATTGATTACGTACACAAGACTACAGATCAAGCTTTGATTTGTCAAATAATCTCATTTGATAATGAACTGTCAGTATTAGGTATAGGTTCAAAGATGACCCGAATATTTAAACGTGTTTATGTACTCATTTGTCCTCACGATTAGTTTTATATAGACAGTATATAATTCATAATTATATATTACTTGTGGCTAGTATGAACACTCATTATCATCACCACAGCAGGCAGAACGTCCACCGCTGGACATAAGCCTCCCCAAGAAAATGGGAATTTTGCCAAACTCTGGGCAGACGAGGTGGTAATCATAGAGCGCAGTTTTGTAAGGGGAATCCTTCTGCCCATTCCCGCCCTGTCGCATTTGAGCTTCGCTGTTTCGAGCGGATATACTGCCAACTGTCGATTCTGTCACTTTCCGACTCTTGGAAGCACCATTATTCTCTACCGGTACTTCACGGCTAATGAGAACTAAAGAATATTGATTCTATAATCATAGATTTATGTCTTTGATGTGACCTTAGGATGTAAAGAATCTCCGGATATTAAGTCAAACCAACCAAAAACTAACCTGGTACCAGATAAGTTTAAAAGCAAAGCTTACTGCAATTTCTTTACGCAACTACCAGATAAGAACTAGCACGAAAAAGGCCTCATACCATGGAGTCCCCATTATTGGAATACTCTAACTAATCATTCTACATAGTCCTCATCTTAAGTCCTTATCTATAATACGACAGTCGGAAATTCAATTGGGCGCAAGGGACATACGGGAACAAATTGTTGTATTTATTTATTCCCGACTATCGTTAATAGCTTCAAGTAAAAGAGGATTCCATTTCAACACTATTTGTTGAAAACAGCTTAAACTAAAATTAAAAATATCTTTTAAAATAATAAAGCTATATTTTTTTTTCTTTTTCGTTCTTCTTGTAAACCTGCTCAGTGACCCTTACGACAATTGAATTTATGATTGTCGATATACTTCCTTACTATCTTATGCGAAATTATTTCCTATTTCGAATATTAATAACATTCCCATAGGACAACAGAAATTATTATAGATAGATCGCCATCTTTCACTAACTTTGATATTACTAGAGATATACGTAGCAAAAACTCCTTAATTGTAGCATAACGTATGGTGGATGGAACATCTTGAGCTACTAACACTACCGTTACCAACCATTTAGAAATCGTAAGCACCAGAATCGACCACAGTAATTCCATATCTTATACCGACGCATTAGAATTCATATTAGTTTAACTGATTCTCATTTGTGGTAGGTACAGTTGCAAATTCTCTTTCGATCGATTTGTACACCTTTCTTGTCATATATAGATTAAATTTATTGATCTACCATCTGGTGCCGCGACCTTTTCTAAAACATCCATGCTCCCATTGTGTTTGTCTAATAGTGTGTTTTTTTTCTTTTCAGGTAAGTTCGCAAGGTTTTTGGATGAGGGAGAGTGCGGCTGGCACGTGAGTGGAATAATAATATTTACGCTTATTAGATTTTTTGCGACAATCAGCTAATAGATAAACACGGTATTAAAGTCCAAGTTTTAGTGTTAAAACGTTGACATACAAACAATTAATGATGACACCATTTGCATTTGAAATGGAGTATGAACTACTTATTTTTATAGCTGACTGACTGAATTTTTAGTCACTTTCCTTGATTCTTAGATTCTTAGATTTTTGTACTCTCCGCCATATTTGAATATTTGCAAATGCAGAAGCACCTTACTTATTTGATTCTTATTATACACAGCACAGCCTATAGCTCTCCGCGTGATTCTATTGAGTCTTTTGGACAGTGAATGCGGACAAGACCAACAGCTTCACGTGACTTGTGGCCTAGAAAGAGTTCCGGATAGTAAAATTTAGGCCCATTGCAAACATTAACACCAACGATCACTTGAAAATTTTCACAAAAATATTACATTAATGGAATGTTGATTCTGGTAACTAATTTAAAGCTGCAGTAAGCACTGCGATTAAATGTAATTTGTTCCGTGGAAAAGAGTCAGATAGCAACGCAAGTGCGTATCTGCCCGTGACGGACGGAGGGCCAGGTGCAAATGTTAGTGCAATCACGGGCTCGCGGCAAATCGACTGTGAAATCAGAGGGCTGCTACCGGCTTTCTTTGACCTTTTGTGTGTTGAGATTTACTTAGTGAATAAGGTAAAGTAATCTAAAGGAATAATCTCGCCGCGGTACAACGACTAGTTTTTATATTTATCACACATAATTAGAAGCGTACGGAGAATTTTACATGCATAGTGTCACCATCACTTTTTCTAGAATAGGTGGTGAGTTTTGCAAAGTTCCTTTTTTATGGCGAAATTGTGCTACGCGATTTGGCAATTCCATTATAAAATTATTAAATCATATTAGTCATTATAAGCCCACTGTTGGACATAAGCTTTCACAAGATAGGTGGGATTTTGCCCATAATTGCCGCTATGGGCAAGCGTGTTGGCAATCACAGAGCGTTACTTTCACAACGGGGAAGGCCATCTTCCGGTTCTGGTACCTTAGTCGCCTCTTAAGATACTTGGTACAGAGGGAGGTACTATTCCACTCTGCCGGTACCCCACGGCATGTTATGTTATTTTTTTTATTATTTTAATTTTCTAAACATATTATAACCAGTCTATATCGGATAATATTTGAATATATTTTTAAACTAATTGCAAATAAATATCAGATATAAGTTAAGCTCAAAATATCATGTAAAAGTATTTAGATATAGCAACCCCAAGAAATATCGACCGATGTAGTTTATGAAAAAAGAAAAGAAGAAAAATAAATGTTGCCATTAAAATAACTTAGTTTATTTGTAGCTGACAGCTTTTGTTAAGATAAGAAATAGAGAAAATATGCAAATGGAAAATACTTTGTTAAAAATCGTTTATATTCAGTAAGAAAAGGTTTTTTAAGTTTTAAACAAAGGCAATGATAAATTTTGTAGATAGCGGGGTGAATGGAACTTGTGCCGACGTCATTACTTCGTTGTGTAGATAACTTAACATTTTCATATCTTAAAAATAAATATAGTTTTATTGTAATATTTAAGATGTTAATAACAAGAAATATTGCATTTTTGGTAAATTCTTAATCTATTTATGTTAGTGGTTTTATGCATAGAAAAATAGTGAATTATATATGAGACTAGCTGTACCCGCGACTTCATCCGCGTGGAATAGTTTTTTTGGGTATCATACCTATTTACTTCAACTTATATAAACTTTGAATGTCATGTTTATTTATATCGAATCAATGGCCTGAAAAATAAGGCTCAAGTTTCTAGCTCTAAAAATAGCGACACTTCTATACAACAATTCCCCCCTTTCGACCTCTTACAACCCTTATTTCGAATTAAAAAATAACCTATTTCCTTTCTCAAGGTCTAAAGATTGTCTATGCCAAACTTCATTAAAATCGGTTGAGAGGTTTAAGCAGGTTTAAGAAAGCGTAACAGACAGACAGACAGAGTTACTTTCGCATTTATCGGCAGAATTTCTATTTGATGAATCATATGAGATGAACACCGCACAATACTATTTCCTTTAAAACATATAATAAAATACGATAGAGTAAAAGTGAACGAGAGATCCTGCCCATCCATTAATAACAACGGACGGTTGAACACAAAAGAGATTATAGCAGCGATTCGCAGAATTGCGACATTCTGTCAAAATCACCCCCGTGTGGTCGGCGGAAGCGATTAGAGGGTTAACTAAAGGATTAGTACCTTTATGGAGCGAAAGCCGGCAAAAGGCTTCATTCATTTGAAGACGGGCATTCAGTGGCTATTAAAAGTTAAAAAAATGCTTGGTCCACTTTGTACCGGTTTCGTCTTGGTAGGAATCGGGTTGCGAATGATGAATAAAGAAAACTCTATGATTTAACGATCGATTTGGATAGCATAATAAGAGGTAGGTTCTCAAATAAAGTTCGTCTGCATTGGTATCTCACTCATCTATTTTACCGCCAAGTAGCAGTTTTCGCATTGCTGTAATTTAAAGAGTGAGAGGCAGTGAAATTATCAGGTAAGCGTCTATAGGCTGGAGGAACGCTCACTCTAGCGGACTGTATGTTGTACCTTTTAAATTTTGCTTGCATATAGTGCAAAGTCCGGAAAAGGACATAAGTCACCTTTAATCCCAAATAACTGTACAACTACCATAAAATTTACGATAACCGACCATTTTAGTACAATACAAAATTAATAGATGGCGCTAAGTGATTTTAAACGCGCTATCGGATAAAATGTAATCTCAATTAGTTTATATTATAAACTAACTGTCCCGACAGACGTTGGTCTATATACAACACCACATAACATAAAATAAAGACCTATGTTAGTTACTAATTAATATTAAAATCGAATCAGTAGTTTAAAAGTTGATCCCGAACAAACACCGTGATACGTAATTTTGTTATGTAGATTTGTTATTAAGATGTTGACGTTTATTTGTTACCTTTTAACTCTTTATCTAACTAACCGATTTTCGTAAAATTTCACTAGGAAATATATAATGTACTTTTCATCTCAAAAAAGTACTGTTTTCATGTAAAATTCACGCGATCAAAACGGCGAGTACGATCTAGTTATGTTATAAAGAATTTCCACTGCCGTATGTCAGACTTCATACCTCGTATCTAGCCTAGAATCCAAAGATATTATCGTACTTTATCACAAATTGCTTCATGCCTATTGTTTTTAATTACGCCAGTAATTACTGACCCCACAAATAGCTAAGCTTGCGACTTCAAACAATTCGAGGCATCGTTACGGCAAATACCTCGCGAAATTTCTTTGGAAAATATGTAAAACTCTTCACACTAACTGGACAGATATATGAAAGTTAAGCACCGTTCACATGTCGGTACCTCCGTCGCCGTCTTTCGTGATAGGGTACGGAGAGACAAAAGACACGGCTCGGAAATTGTGGACAACTTTGTATAATTGTTTCCTAGATTACTTTTGCCCCGTAAACGTCTGCGTATTTTTAATGCCGGTTTTATTCTGACATTTGTAATGTTATTTCACCCTTTAACGTTTCGCTAAAATCCTATTATCACAATTAAATTAACCGATTACTTTTAACTGCTAATAAGTTAGCTTTCAGTTAGCTAGTTCGTTATTACAGGTATTAATCAGGCAGGGAGTCCACAGCTGGACACAGGCTTCTCTAAGAAAGAGGATTTTTGCCCATAATTGCCGCGCGTGTTGGCAATCGCAGAGCGCAGCTTTTGGGATAGGCACGCTGCTGCCCATCCCCACCCTATGCATTTGAGCTACACTGCCTCGGTTGAATATACTGCTATCTGTCGGTTCTGGTACCTTAATCGCCTCTTACGACACCTGGTATAGAGAAAGGTACTATTCCACTCTGCGGGTACCTAATGGTAGGGAACATTAACGTGCTCAAGGTGGCTCAGATGGTAGTGATCCTAATTTGTGCGCTAAGGGTTCGATCCCTATACATGTTAAATATTTATATGATATGTGTTTGTTCTGTATCTGGGTGTTAGATATCACGTCGTCACCACCATAGCAGCCGTAGAACGTCCACTGCTGACACAACGTGGTGTCAATCATAGAGCGTAGCTTCGCCTTTCCCGCCCTATTGCATTTGAGCTACACTGCCTCGGGTGGATATACCACCGTCTGTTGGTTCTGGTACCTTAGTCACCCAAACCTGGTGCAGAGGGAGGTATAACTCTGACTAAGAGGTACTCTGCCAGTACCTCACGGCCTAATATGCTTAACGCTATCTCCGAAAACAAATATGTAGTGATTGAAAACACGCTTGCCAAGTGCGGCAATTACGGGTAGAATTCCCCCTTCTTGGGGAGCAATGGACTTCCAATGGCTGGTATGACGATATTGCGAGAAGCGGCTAAGTTTTTTTTCAATTGAATGTACGTGAATTTTTCAAGATACAACAAGACTCAAACACATAAATGTTTTAATAATAGATTCCTTAGTTTTATGAGGGAAATTTAAAAAATTCCTGGCGGCCGATTTATTCTCATATATAAAATATCGTAATTGGCTAAAGAGCAGAAAAATAAATAATTCATCCTAAAAAGATTTATTTGCGTGTATTTTTTATCATTATTTACGTTTTATTTAATAAAAAAAAGAAAAATTAAATAAAATTAATTTAATAAAACGTTGTATACACATCTTCAAGGTTACCGTCTAGTTAATGTTATATTATATACGAATATTCTTATGTGTGACAGTAATCTGGAAGTATATATATAAATATGAATACCTACTAAATAAATAAACTGTCAATGTTTTAGTATTATATTTGTGATTCCTCTGTCGTCTGATGTCCGTAACACAAGTGCTTTAAGCGACTTATCCCGAAGCCAAAACAATGTATGAGACGTTATGTGAATTGATTATATACCAATTTTTTTGGTTACTAGAACCTTAACAGTAATAGCTTTGCCATTACGCGAACTATTTGTTTTTTTGCTTTTTTGTTGGTATCGTAAACTGTCTTGCATGAACCTACAATGTTTTAATTAAAACACTAGTAATAATTGATAAAAATCTAAATGTCTTTAAGAAGTTTCTGTAGCTCTACCAACTCTATATTGAAATGAAACATATTTAAACCTTATCTTAGTAACAAGTTAATAAATTCCACAAATCCGGCCTGCGCTATAAAATTAGTACAATAAGCTATTTCTGTATTGCGACGATTATCCCGATAACTAGATTATTATGGAACCTGAATTCGTGCTGTAACTGGGAATTATCAAAATCAGTTAGAACAAAAATTCCCTCCCAACAAAAACCCAAACAAAAAATAAAAGGCCTCAAATTGGTGATATTTACGAGGCGAAGGAAGGTCACGCCGATGACCTAGGTTAGCCCATTTAGTAATTACCACAACCTAGGCACGCTAGCCGCGCCCTGTAGACTGTGTTAGGATTAATGTCTACTCGGTAAGCTCTGCGACATTTCAATTTGTTTATAGCTTCTAATTTTGGGTGCTTCTAAGGTGTTTCGCAACAAAATGACTGGATGAGTACATTTCTCAATTCAAATGTATACTTTATATACATTTGAATTGAGAAATGTATGTTTTTATTAAATTGCAACTAATCTTAACATATTCGTATTTTTTCCCGATTCTTGAAAAATTAACGGAGATTCACGAAAAATTAACGGAGTCCACTGTTGGACATAGACCTCCCCAAGAAAGCAGGATTTTGGCCCATAATTGCTGTGTTGGGCAGATGTGGCGGAAATCGCAGAGCGCAACTTCGCGACAAAGATACTGCTGCCCTTCCCCGCCCTGTATTATTTAAGCTTCCGGATGAATATACCGTCATCTGTCGGTCCGGTACCTAAGTCGCATCTTACGACACCTGGTGAGTTCATTTGCAGCTAAATACGCATTGTTGTGTTCCGGTTTAAAGAGTGAGAGGCAGTAAAATGGGCAGGGTAATGTGGCATAACATCTTTAAGTCACAAGGTTGGCAACGCGTTAGTGATATCCTTGTGATATTACGAGCGTCTTTAGGCTGCAGTGAGGCTTACGCAGACTGTATGCTTGTTTGTCGACCTGGTCTAATAAAAAAATATTTGTATCTCTTTCGTTCTGCGTTCTGTATTAAAGCTGCTTAATTTTTTTTCGTATGGTAGAATAGTACCTCCCTTGAAACAGGTATCGTGAGAAGCGACTGAGGAACCGGAACCGACAGATGGCAGTAGGTATATCTTTTCAAAAAAGTGTACTACAAATTTGGGTATGGCATCCCTACAAATGCAGGGTATGGCATCCCCGTCGCAAAAGCTACGCGCTGCGATTGCTAACACTTTTGCCCAGAGCTGCAATTATGGGCAATTTCTTATGGAAATTCTCCTTTTTCGGATCCTCCACTATACCCATATAGTCCAGCAATGGACGAACAATGGCATGGTATAAAAAATAGTGAAGATATCCAATGCGATATATCGCCATGATGACATCCTACATCACTATGAGGACGCACGCACGCACACAATTACCACGCACTTAGCATTTTATAGACGCTCATCGCCGTCGAAATCAGGGAATTTTGATAATGTACCTGTAATAGGCCCTCAGGTATTCGTTGAACATAGACTATATTTACGGCGCGCTCGCGTGCGCCTGTCAAGACGGCCCTGCCTGAACGGTCAATTTTGCGAAGGTGAAGTTTGGGAGCTAGTTTTCGTTGGCGCGGTAATATTGCGGTACCTGTAACTGAGGTAGATTAATGGGCACCTTACCAAGAATAGCAAGTGAAGGCTAAACGTACGAGCGATATAGAGGCAAATGTAAAACAATATGTTTCTGATCAATCTTACACACATATATACATCACGCCTGTGTACCATCGGGGTAGGCAGAGACTATGGATTTCCATTTGTTACGATCTTGGCATACCTGTCCCGCTTCCTTTACTCCTTTCATACTTGCTCGTTTATCCAAAACTATAATAACATATATTTGCTGTGAGGTACCGGCAGAGTAGAATAGTACCTCCCACTGCAGCAGGTGTTGTAATAAGCGATGAAGGTACCAGCAGAATACCTGTCGCGAAAGCTGCGCTCTGCGATTGCCTAGCGCGGCAATTTTGGGCTAAATTCCTTTTTTCTTGGAGAGGCCTATGTCCAGCAGTGGACTTTTAATAGCTGGTATGGTGATGATAATAATATAATGATAAATATTTCACATACAATGACCAGAATTCGTGATAAGTAGCTAAACACTTGTAAGAAATATCTGACAACATAGGATTTACAAATATAATAATTAAATACATATATACAGACGGGTTCGATGGTACAGATAGTAATGATCCTGTCTTGGGCGCCTAAGGTTGTGGGTTTGATCCCCACCCATGACACATATTTATATGATGATATTTGTGTTTTTTTTCTGTCTGGGTGTTGAATATATTTATTTAAGCAGTTTATCATGATTCCTCTGTTATCTGATGTCCGTAAAATATTTTAATCGACTTATCTCGGAGTCAGGTCAATGTATGCGATGTGATCTAAATTAATTATTACTTTTATTTATTCTGTAAATAATAGAAGCTGTGAGGTACCGGTAGCGCAAGATTAGATCATTGAGCTCTCAACTTTCAATGGTAAAATATGAGACAGATTAGCCAATCATCATGGCATAGGACCTCCCTCTGTACCAGGTGTTGTAAAAGGCGACTGAGGTACCAGAACCTACAGATGGCGATATATCCATCCCAGATTGTGTAGCTCAAATGCATATGCTGGGGATGGGCAGCAGCATCTCCGTTGCGAAAGCTGCGCTCTACGATTGCCACACGCATGCCCAGCGTGATTAAGGGAAAAAATTCCCCTTTCTTGGGGAGGCCTATGTCCAGCACATCTAATGGTTGTAATTATGATTGATACTTACTTGCTTTATTAAACTTTAACAATCTAGATGATTGTTAAGTAATTAATATAGCATAAATTGAGAAGATAGATTAAAAATGTGGTGTAAAAGACGTTGTAATGAAAATGTTGTGACAACAATAGAGAAAGTAATGTTGATAAGCTTTGGACACGTAGACAGTAGAATGACTGCACAAATTTATAAAACGGAAGTAAATGGAAGAGTTAGTATAGGACGACCGAGGCAAACATATGTTTGCCTTCTTTAATACCTCTTCTACCTAGAAGAGGTATTAAAGAAGGACCAGATCAGAAGTACCAAGAATAAATTGTGTATGAAATGACTAATGCATGTAAAGGAAGCGAGAGGAGTTTGCCAAGATCGTGTCAAGTGGAGATCTATAGTATATGTAAAATATCTTCGTGAAAGTACCACACTTTCACGAAGATTTGCAAGTGAAGCTGATCCTTGAGCTGTGCAGTTTTGATCGTGCCTAATGCTATGGTGCACTAACTACCTGTCAAACGCAACCTCACAACTTCTCTAACCCCCATTATCGCGTGATCCCTTAATAGTTTTGTTTACGAAGCCAAAACGGAATCGCGGGCAGATTATGGCGAATTCCTCTTACATAATACGAAGTTTCGCCGACACGCTATGTAGTTTTTTTAATACTATTTGGTGCACATGGCTTCGTCCGTGTGAGCGCAGCTTTATTAGTACTTCTTCGATCGAATCGGATTTTATTAACCTAACCCCGCGGTTTTACCCCCGTTAACTTGCATAACTTTTACACAAACTTTTCACACCCCCCCTTTTACCATTAAGGGATGATTAAAAAAAACTTACACTTGTTTCATGACTTTCAATATCGAATTTACATAAAAATATACCAACTTGTATTCAAATAACTCCAAAAACCCCTTTTTACGTCTTTAGAGAGTGATGTTTCAAAAATCCTTTCTTAGTACTCCCATACGTTATAAAAGGTACCTCTGTTCACAATTTTAACTTTCTTACCCTTATTGTTAATATGTAAGACAGACAGTCAGTCAGCTTCTCCTTTTACATATATTTACCCAGCCAGGACCAATATTTCAATGATCATATTTAGGTTTGTCTGTGTCTGGTCTTAAATATATGTATTTAAGTTGTATATTTGTGATTCCTCTATTGTCTGGCGTCCGTAACACAAGTGCTTAAGCGACTTACCAAGGATTGAGGTCAATGTATGAGATGTTGTGGAAATTATTATTATTATATAGATATTAAATTTAGACAGACGATCTGACCAAAATCGTAGGATCGCGGTGGACACAAGCTGCATACAACCGGTCCTATTGGAGATTACTCGGGGAGGCCTATGTCTAGCAGTAGACGTCTTATGACATATGATGATGATGATAGATTTTTTTTAATAACTTCAATTATTTTGCTGAAATTCAATATGAGATATCTTATAGTGAAAGTGTGTGTGAAATCGATCCAGCAGTTGTAGAGTTTAACATAAAATATTCTTTACTCTAGTAGTTAAATTACAAGCACTTTTAAAACCCCAACAAAAAAATATATCACTTCATTCTATTTTCGTAATTTTGATGACTCTGAAGATGCAACCAGATCAGGACAAACAGTCAGACAAACAAATAATATTCATCAGCATTTAGTTCCATATACGGAAGCCATTATATTCCACGTTACAAACAGACACATAAATCATTTATAGATAGATTTTATCTGCGAGATTGCACAACATGTTCCAGATTCCAGACTGAACATCCTAATTATTTTGTTTACGACCCGGCGCGAGCACGCAAAGGTTTCCTACAGCCTTTTTATAATCAACCATTATGCATAATCATTACATCCAATAAAACTCGGCACGAAATGTTTTATTTTAGAAACTTGCAAGATAAAGCAGCGATGTCTATCTGTTTATTGAATTATGAATTAACAAGCAATAATCTAAGTTAAAGCTTTTTACTTGCAAGCCTGGGTTCGATTCCGACCCATGACAAATAATTACATGATGGTTATTTGTGTATGTATTTACAACTAACTTTACTGCAAGTTCATTACGCAATCCATCAGAAAAGAGTCTGCAAGAAAAACTGACAGTAAAGACGGCCTCGTGGTGAGGTTAGTTGACGGAACCTTCATCAGCGACGGCGCTCACGAAACCTTCGTCTTAAAACTATATAGTTTACTAGCAGTGTAGAACACCTCTCCCTGTGCTAGGTGTCGAAAGAGGCTACTTAGGTAACCGAACCCACAGATGGCGGTATATCCATCCAAAATGGCGTAGCTTAGATGCTACAAGGCGGGGATGGGTAGCAGCATCCCCGTCGTAAGCTACGCGCTGCGATCGACAATCGCAGCAATTATGGGCAATTCCAGCAGTGGATAGTTTACAGCTGCTATGACAATAATGCAGGCTAACATAATTTTAGATACAGAACCATATTTGTTAGGGTGATTATACCTAGATTTTCCGCGTGGCCTATAACCCTTATCGCCTAAATGTAGGTTAAAATCCAAATAAAATTATTGAAGGCTATTTGTTTTCGGTATCGCCGTCTACGATCTGCGGACGGCGGCGTCGCCCCGGGCGCCGGCCTAAAGCTATTTCGGCCCGGACTAACTTAGTTTTATGAGCTACCCGTATTTCTATTTGAACTAATTAACGGATTTACGAGCCGCTACTGGGAATTGTGATTAATACGGATTATGAAATCATGAGCGTCATATTTGAAATGTCTTTTGTTTTATTAGACCAGGTCCACATACAAGCATACAGTCCGCGTGATAGTAAGCGTCATTGCAGCCTATAGACGCACGCACAAGGATATCTAGGCCGTTGCCTAGCAATTTACCTAGCATATTCCGTGAGCTACTGGCAGAGTATCATACTACCTCCTTCTGTACCAGGTATGGTAAGAAGCGACTAAGGTACTAGAACCGACAGATCGCGGTATATTCATCCGAGACAGTATAGCTTAAATGCAGCTTATATTAAATCATTTAAAGAAATTATTTATTATTGTTCACCAAAGAAAACATTAACCCAAAATGTTGCGACTCAATCAGTAATTGACGTGTCTATTACTGTAGAGCCGAAAGTTGCGCTCTGCCATTGCCAACTCGCTTGCCCAGCACGACAATTATGGGCAATATTCCCCCTTTTTTTTTTGAGGCCTATGGCCGCATTAACTTCTAGACATACGAGAGGTTGAGTGAAGACCGCACCAGATATTTTCTAAGCACGTGTTTAATCTTAATATTTTTACAGGCCCCTTGCTGCATTCGGTTGTTGCCTAAGCGCCAATGGTTGAGGGTTTCACACCCAGAACAAACATTTATATGATAAATAATTATCCGTTATATCTGATAAAATACGCATTTAGTATTATATTTGTGAACCTCTGATGTCTGATTTACGTAAAAGAAGTGAGAGACTCGTCAATTAATGATTGAGTCACAAGATATTGGGTAAATGAAAAAAACGAACGAACGGTGAACAATAATAAATAATTTCTTTAAATGCTTTAATATAAGACTAGCTTCAATACTTCAAATTTTACACTGAGTTGGCAAAATGAGTACGAGTCATATTTTACTTAAAAGTCCTAATGTCAATCACCCAGGATAAACTTAAGAAAACTTATTTCGTCACAGCATGTATTTTAAAAATAGGTTTTATGCAGGTATCTGTAGAGAAGTGCCCAGCGAAATTATTTAGTTTTTTTTTATTACGAAACACTTAAGAAACGCGCAGTTCGGACATTGGGGAATATCCTTAATCCTACTGAGAATTGCAAACATCAAAACACCCTTTTATATTCCCAGAGGTCCCAAATTAGGAGACACTTAATTCACCATTACTGAGAACGGACCATTTAGTGAGCCTTGCGTTAACCGTGATAAAGAAACCAATAGTAAAATGGGCAATGAAACGAATGTTAAAAGTACCAACGAGCTAGAAATAGGCCCGGCATTGGTAAGAAACGTATAAATGAACAATAATTGAAAAATAAAAACAATTGTTTATTGAAAAATAAAAACAATCAAGCTGACTAACAAGTATACAGTCCGCGTGATAGTAAGCGTCACTGCAGCCTATAGACGCTCGTAATAACATGAGGATATCACTAACGCGTAACCAACCTTGTGACTTGAGTATATTATGCCCAGTAAATTCATTGCCTCTCTCACCCTTCAGACCGGAACACAGCAATGCGAGACATTGCTATTTGGTGTGTAGAAATAGATGAGAGTGACGTACCAATGCAGACGACCTTTTGTATGAGGTCTACCTCAAGAACTAGGTATTTATTATATCTATTATCATCATCATTGAAGAAGAAAGTGCACTGCTGCTGATGGGCGTCTCCAAGAAACCGAAAAAATTGCCCATAAGCGCCGCGCCGGGCAGGCGTGGTGGAAATCGCAGAGCGTAGCTTCGCGGAGGAAATACTGCTGGTCATCCCCGCCCTGTTGTATTCAAACTACCCCAGCTGCATCAGTACCTCAGTGGCCTCTATGAATCCTTCTTACTTTACTCTGCCTATACCCTGATACAGTAACGTATCAACCGAATAGATGATATAATGTGTGACAATTGTCAGACATTTGAGTTGAAATTGTTAAAAGTAAACTTTTTGTATAATATTTTCTGATATCTACGTGTGCACTACTTACAATAAATCATCTCTTTTAAAAGATTTGAAACTTTTAAAATGATCAAGAATCATTCGTGAGAACGGTTGCCGCAACGTAACCGTAATGTTAAACAAACGAACCGCGTTTTAAAGCCGTTAAAATAGTTTTGCAGTTTGTGAGCTGTGAAGCAACACCTCTAAAACATTCATTGCTTGCTTCTTCTATGTACAAGATGTTCTGTTATCTGATATAATTGGTCCCTTGTTAATTATCTACCATTATTTATGAAACTTGCCAAGCTCTCGATAAGGAATACACAAACGACGCAGGAACACAGCCTAATCTAAAACACGTATATCTATACAAAATGTTTAATTTAAACCGAGCGTGTATCGATAGCCGGTATCGCAAAAGGCCAGACCTATCGATTAGTGATATCGATCCGATCGGATCGGGTCCGGATCGAGTCCGGACTGATACCGGTGTGGTCAACGCCGGCGACGTGTCGTGATAGGGGTATTTGGCGCCTTGACACATTTGGACCAAGATGTAAGGTGCTGGATGAGACGCGAATTATGCAGTTGAAATATTAAAGTTTTACTTTAGTATTGAGATTAGAAAACGTGATAGTTAATGAAAATCTTTATATATATAATAGGTACCCGTAAGGTCCCGTACCTTACGGGTACCAGCAGCAGCAGAATAGTATCTCCCGCTTTACCAGTGTCGTAAGAGGTGACTAAGATATCAGAACCGACAGATGCCGGTACATCCATCCGTGATAGTGTAGCCCTAAGGCGTAGGGCGGGGATGGGCTGCGCTGCGCTGCGAAAGCTGCGCTCACGATTGCCAGCACGCTTGCCTAGCGTGGCAATTATGGGCAATATACCCCATTTTTGGGTAGGCCTATGTCTAACAGTGGGACTTTAATGGCTGGTATGAAGATGATGATGATGAATCTTCGAAATCATTGCTGTGACTCTACATCGAGACATCGTGATCACATATCTTAGACAGGTAGAACATTAAATAGTCATTTATCTCTTCCTTAATATCATATTTCTTAGGAGACACCGATCAAGGAATGACCCTTGACTCTTCCAGAGGTTCTGCCCACATGTTTCCTCGGCGCCTCAGTTTGGGAGCGCTGAGATTTTGATTGTTTTGCCGCTGCCCCCGCTCCGCTCCCCCGCACCGCCCTGTGCCGCGGCTCCGCGCCCCCGCACCACCCCGCGCCCCGCCCGCGCCCACCGCAGCGCCCGTGCTAAGCGATTATCAATGTATTGTATTCTTGGAACGGAGCAAGCGAGGAGTTGGGATGCTGCCTTGGGATGGATATGGCAGCTTGTTTTAAGATGCCATACAATTTAAGGTACTGGCTGAAATCATTTACAGCAGGTTAAAATTTTAACCTGCTAGACAAACAGCCGTGAGTATGGTTTCAGTCAACACAAGGTCAAACATGGTCAATGCTGATCGCTATATTTGTTTGTTGTGAATAGATATACCCTATACATTATCAATATGACTTCCTATAATTAAATCTATTACTTATAAAGATAACAAGCATTATACAAAAAACTTATCTTTCTTCAAAAAAATTGTACTACTGTTTAAAGATAAAAGATACCATATCCACACGAGCACACCCACACTTCGCTCCGCCCAAACCTGCCCGGAATGCAGGGCCACTCAAAAACATAAAATAAATAAAAAATATCCCGATCCTTATCAGATGGGCCAATAATGGATTGACCCATTTAGCGCGTGAATCATTACCCATTACCAAGTGGTCGTGCGCGCTCGAAACCGACCGACGTCTGTGTTTCCATACACAACTGAACAACGTTCGGATAATCGACTGCATTTAGATGTTTGCTCGTTCGAGATTTTAAGATGTCGCCTCTAAGTTTGTTTTGATAACGAAAGTGGTATGTGTAATGTTAATTAAGTTGATCTCATGTTTCTAGCTACGACACCACAATCTTCAAGAGTGCGAAACAGTATCTTATCTAGAACATAAGAACATGTTACGCCTGTTTATATTTTCTCAGTTGAAGATAATAAAATAACTACTGATATATATGATCATCATAGTAGCTGTGAAACATCTACTGCTGGACGTAGGCCTCCCCAGGTAATGGGGAATATGCTCGATTTCGCAGAGTGTAGCTTCGCAACGGGAATGCTGCTACCTATCCCCGCCCTGTTGTATTTGAGCTACACTGTTTCGAGTGGATATACCGCCATTCGGTTCGGTTACAGTGCCTCAGTCACCTATAACCACACCAGGTATAGGGGCCTTTACCCCCGGCCCTCCCCCTACTATTCTACTCTACCGGTCCCCCACGGCCACTATTATACCTTGCGGCGGCAAATTTTGCATGCTTGTGTATGCAAAATATATTTGCATGATAGTATATTGCCCACCCTAGAATGTTGGGCTACAGACTCAAAATGTGTATTTACATTGAGTGTGGACTGCGTGAAGGCGTCATCGATTCAGCAACGATATGTCAGGGGCCAAGCCCCTCTGAAAGTAATACCCTAGACACGTACACTGGGTACGCAGCGCTTAACCGGTTCATAGTCTCTATTCTAGAACAATACGATCCTATCGGCCTAGTTCTACCGACTCTTCTAGCAGCCCGGCTATAAGGCTACATGAGGTAGACCTCAAACAAAGGTCAATAGCAGCGTTCGCTGTTCCGATTTAAAGGGAGAGTGGGGCAATCAAATTACTGGGTAATATGACATGATATCTTCAATTCAAAAGGTTGGCAATGCGCTTGTGATATCTATGGGACAGAAACGAGAGTCTATGGGTTGAAGTGACGCTTACTAACACGCAGACTGCCTGTTTGTCGACCTGATCTAATAAAAAAAAGCTCTTCTACTTGCTAATCTGCTGAGCGCTTTGCACGTAGATGATTAATGAAAGTTGCAACAAGTATTCTAAACTTTTCTATATATTATGAAGTCAGGAAATAAGCATACCGTCCGCTTGATGGTTTACATGATCCCAGCCTAGACACGCTACTGTCATCACAAGGATATCACTTGCGTGTCGCCATCCCTGTGAGCTGGAGATATTGTGTCACATGTACACAGTAATTTTACTGCCTCTCTCACTCTTCAAACCGGAAACACAAACACTTCTATTCGACGGTAGAAATAGGTGAGAGTGAGGTACCAAAGCAGATGAGCATTATAAGAGGTATACTCATGCAAACTTATTTGGATAACTACAGGGTAACTAGGATCTTATTGGATACCAACCTACATTCCATTGTAAAAAAAATATAAATATGAAATCCGATTTGATTCTTCTTCATTTCTAATCACAGCAAGCGTGACTTAATTTTGCAAATTTTCCAAATACCAATAAAACGAAGTTTATTTTGACAGTAGTTCTTTGTTCATTGTTATAAATAACTTTGTGATTCGGTTTGCATAATTTGAATTCAAAATTAAATTCTAGTCGTTGCCTATATTTTGCCTTTTTCTCAATAGTGACCGGTTTTGTTTCTTGTCCTCGACGTATTTATATACGCACTAATATTGAACATAAATTAAAAAGTTGTCTATCTAACAATTTAGTTTAATCGAATATATTCCAAATTTTTATTTAAATATCACATGAGGTAGACCTCATACAAAAGGTCGTCTGCATTGGTACCTCACTCTCACCTATTTCTATCGCAAAATAGTAGTGTTCGTATTGCTGTTCCGGCCTGAAGGGTGAGAGAGGCAGTGAATTTACTGGGTAATGTGGCATAATATCCTCAAGTCACAAGGTTGGCAACGCGTTAGTGATATGGTTGTGATATTACGAGCATTTATAGGCTGCAGTGACGCTTACTATCACGTAGATACTTGTTTATCGACCAGGTCAAAAAAAATTAAAAAATAAATAAAATTAGTGTGACTTTTCGTTTATATACATTCACAATGCATTTTTTAGATTTTCTAGGATAACCCATCTCCAAAATGTCGAATGGGATTCGAACCCACATACAACAAACATTAAGTTACGGACAAGCAAAATTAATAAATTAAATTTAAATAAAAACATATACATTGACCTGACACGATTGAACAATCAGAGATGAATCTAATAAAAATTCGTCGGCCACGCGACAGCAATCAAATAAATCAAACACCAATTGAATATAACTCAAGCGTCAATTGAGGGGCCATTTGTAACCAAAACGCGGGGATTTAAACAAAGATGTCTTTTGTGAAGCATAGACAATGTACAATCTATTGTAGTTATCAAACCATTGTCAGATCATGACGATTCGGGAACCTTGGACTGTGATTAGCTGGTTAGAGACGGTGGCCGAAATTTTAATGAGGACGGATCGGGGCCGGAGGTACGCTCGGCGTCAGGTGAACCTACACTAAACTGACGAAACTCTCTGAAAAAATCTGTTGCAAACTTGACATCTGTGACAAGTGTTTGTCTTAGTAATCTTGGGCCTCAACTCTTCTTCTATTTATTTTTTTCTAGCTTTTTTAAATAATTGTTTCATTATATCAGTCATCGGAAGTCCTGCAGTGGACATAAGCCTCCCCAAAAAGGAGTAATTTTGCCCATAATTGCAATGCTGGGCAAGCGTGTTGGCAATAGCAGAGCACAGCTTTCGCGATGGGGATGCTGCAGCTCATCTCCACCCTGTGCGTAAATCCATTCGTATAGTGTAGCTTAAATAGTTACACTATACGAATGGATTTTCTGCCATCTGTCGGTTCTGGTAACTTAGTCGCCTCTCACCACACCTGGTTCAAGGGGAGTTTCTATTCTACATTAGAAGTTTTGTTTCTACTAGTCTACTGTAGTTTTGTTTACTTTATTATTTATTTATAAATCATATGTATTCAGTGTTTATGTATAGAGTTTTACAATTATGTGTATGCAAGTTTAGGTTGTCATGCTGCATACATTCTATTGGAGTCATAGCTTGCCTAGATCCGATAAACTTTGAGAGTGAAGTTTGTTGTGCTGTATTATAATAAAACAGGGTGACGAACAAATGACGCAGGGTTAGTTAGATCCTCATAAGGTAGGTATAGTGAAGTGAAGTGAAGACCTACTAGACAGCCTACATTAGCATCCTACAGTTGATTCTACGAGGAGTTATAAATAATAAATAACCAACCTGATACCGAGGTAAGTCGCTCAAAACGCTTGTGTTACAGATATCAGACAACAGCATAGTATACATGAATAAATATGTTTAACACCCAAATGTGTCTGAGAGTTACAAATATAAGCAAACACAAATATCATCACATGTTTGTCCTAGGTGAGGTTCGAACCCACGACCTTCGGTGCATCACTACCATCTGCGCCATCGGGTCCGTCTATATCTTCAAAGCGGAATGCGTAGTATAGTTTATCACATACGGTTGACTACCTACAGTGGTATGACCATATTAAGGCCTTTTTCCAAAAAAGTAAATAGGTTTCAATAAATAGGTTTCAATAAATAGGTTTCAATAAA